>BQNB010007181.1:0-94493 GCA_026074375.1 Tanacetum coccineum | reverse complement strand
GCGTGCAGCGCTAAGTTGTTCAATGATAATGATGCATAAAAGAAATTCACAACTATGTGACAAATGTCAAAAGCGTGTCGAAGTAATATTCAAGTATTTACCGTTAGATGTAAAAATTACTTTAGGAAAAGTAATAATTAATCTTCCGGATGTCGTATCCACGGCGAGAATTGAATTGAGATTCACGTTAATGTTTTTCGTTTGATGTTTGATTATCTTTTTGTTTTGGTTTTGGTATTTAAACTAATTAAAATAATAAACTAAATTAATACTAAATAATAATAAGCAAAGCAAAAAGATCTAAGATATATATAAAACGGATATGCTTGTCAAGTGAGGTGTTCGGATCCTTAAATGTGTAAGTAAGTTTTTATCGATGAATCAACACCCGTCTAAATAATTATCTTCTCACAACACTGGTTTTTATTGAAAACATTTTTTATCAAGATATTAATTACTAGATCAATGCCTAATTACTCTTAAGGCTTTTGCCCGTTCGAATAACCAAAACACTAAACTAAATAATCAAAACTTATTAATCAATAATCACTTTTTATTTCCACACTTATTTCACCAAACACTACACTTAACAAGCATAAAAAAACTACTCACCAATTATCATAAATAAACTAGCATAAACAAACATAATCGATTAAGCTAAATGATCAAAAAGATATATAAGATGAATATGCTCGCTAAGTGACATGAAAATATCCTTAAGTGTGAATTAAAGTTTTTAATGGCAAATTACTACGCATAAAAAGATTATTTTCTCACAACGTTGGTTTTTTTTGAAAACAATTTCTTATAAAGGTATTAATTAATAGATTTGATGTTTGATTATTTCTCTGGATTTTGCCCTTCAAAATAATCAAATAAGAAATCTAAATAATTCGATAACTATTAATCAATAATCCCTTTTAAATCCACACTTATTTCACTAATCACAATCACTTAACAAACATAAATAAATCTACTCACTACTCATACCAAATAAACTAGCAATAACAATCAAATTAACAAGCATAAATATTTTTAAACTAAATAATAAACTACAACTACTAATAAAAGAAAAGAAAAAGAAAGTAGAACCCGATTGAAGAAAATGAAGACGAATTTAAACCATCCGATCTTATAAATTTAATTAAACACTAGAGATTAAAACTTTATTAGTTTTTATACAACTAATTAGCTAGTAAAGTTATGAGCTTTATTCACTAATTAGCTAAGTAAAACCTTAAAAAGCTTGAAACTTTAGTAGTATAATAAGCTTATAAGACCCATAAGCTCCTCGCCTAAGTGTTGGATCGATTTCATCAACATTAAAACAATCAAGAATAAGATGAAAAAGATAATAATAAGCTACTAATTAATCTAAAGACAATAAGCTAATAAAAATGAAAACTTTAGATCTAAATCCACCCGAAACTAAGGTGTTCTACTCCGAAAAGTAAACGGGAATCGGGTATAATTAAGGATTTAGATCTAATAAAAATAAGCTAGAATAAAAAGCAACAAACTTTAAGCTAAAGAATAAGCTAGAAATAATAGATCCAAATCCACCCAAAACTAAGGTGTTCACTTTGGAAAGTGGACAAGAGACGGGTTTTTTTAAGGATTGGATCTTAAAACAATAAGCTAGAAAAATAAGCAATAAAAAATAAGCTAAAATAAGCTTACTCGAAAAGCTTTAAATCAAAAATAATATAAAATAAGCTAGTCTAAATAAGTTATGAAAGTAGCTTATTAGAATATAAGCTTAAGAGATCGGATCAAAAAATAAGCTATAAGAGAAAGATTATTTAGAGATAAGCAAAAAAGAAGGAGTAGAAGAATAAGCATAAAAAATAAGCAAAAAGTAAATAATAATTAATAAAAACCAACCTTAACCAAAAAGCATCTTCATTCATAAACTTAAGCCACCGGGTCAGGTTAGGTCAGCTCAGGTCGGGTCGGGTCAAGAACTAGGTCGGGTCGCCACGTGGACCACTCAGAGAGTGCCACGTGACATGAGGATAAAATACCCCAACCAGCTCTCGCTGGGTTTTGAACTCGGGACCTCTCGCTCAATGGTGTAAGGTTTATACCTTTGCCAACTGAGCTCAAGCAGAGTTCCGTTATAATATGTATACAAAATATATATATGGTCTTTTAGGCTTGGTCTGGTTCAGTTACATAAAAGGTCCAAATAAGAGATGGTCCGATTCAAATAAGAGAAGTTCAAAAAGGAAGTAAGGTACCGTTGGATTTGTAATTTTGTGCTCTTTCCAATAGAGTGCTTGGGGAATTTTTTTGGGTTCGTTTGAATCTCGATAAACGTGAAAACGTCATCGAAAGTCACCCGAAAATTACCGTTTTTGCTTCATTTTTAATCCTTTGTACCTGCAAGACATAATAACACAATACAAAAATATTTGCAATATAATTACTCATATTTTATGGTTATTAGTTCGTTTTGGTGTGTCTTTCGGGATTAAAATGATGTGTGTTTAAGCACACATCAGTGCATTTTTCTCAGTTGGGTCCTTTGGGGCTCAACAAGGTTATTACTTTTGAAATCCTTTGTCAGTCATTGTAGATTGAGCCGACCGTTACTCTATTCATGGTTTTTCAAACACTCTGCAAACAAGGCCATTGGTTTTCCTTTGCCAAACGTCGTGCACCTGCCCCTGTTTGTATTGATGATAATAGATAATGTATGAAGGGCTAGAAGAGTGGGTTCTTTTTAGTTGACCGAAGGGCTATTCTTAACTATATGCCCTGGAGGCATTCGAGTTTAGTTATTAATGATCTGAAGCCACTGGCTGGCTCTTACAGCCGAGAATATGTTCGTAGGTTGAGTGCTCATGTTGTAAAGTTGAGGGGTCTGCCTGAGGGGGTGTTGGTTTATCTGGTTTGAGTCGAGTTTGGAAGAGTCAGACCCGTGATTCGATTCTCAAGGATTCAAATAGAATTGGTAGGGAGGCTTGTTGATTTTCTTTGTGCGTTCGTTTTTCTTACCTTGTTTCACTAATTCCTCTTTTCTTTTTGAAGTTATGGGTATCCACGATTTCCTGTGCCTGCCTAAGTGGACCGGATCTGAAGTTTAAGAGGAGCATCTTCATGATATTAGGCCTACTCTACAAAGCCTTCCTTTCTATTGTACCCCCTGTTGCCATTGACGCTGCTATCCCAGATCCTACTCCAAAAGACCTTGCCGCTGGCACTCCTAGTGCAAAGGTTATGGCCAAAGCTGAAGCTTCCAAGAAGCAAAAGTCCTCTACTTTCAGTGCAACTCCGAGCATTATTGCCAAACGCACTAGGTCTGCCATGGCGCAGTCGTACGAAGACACTTCTCGGCCTAACCTTTTTGTTAGAGATGATTATGATGATGATGATGATGATGAAAGTGATGATGATGATGCCTATGTTTAGATCCCCTTGATTACTCCTATCCGTTCTGCTGCTTCTATTCCCACTAGAGATAACCAGAGCGAGAGTTCTACTCCTTCCACTGCTGAAGGCCCTAGCACCCGAGGTATTTATCTCTTCTTTTGGTTTGTGTTTACTTCTTGCTTATTCCATTATCTCATTTAGTTTATTTTTTGTCTCAGATTCTAGGGGCAAGGCTATTATGAGCGATGTTGCTGATGCATCCTTCGAGAGTGCTAATTGCTCTCGAACTTCTGCTAGTCCTGCTCCTACTTTCTGAGATCATTCTGGTGATGCTATCTATATGGACTTCTTTTCCTTTACTCTTGGTCCTTACTATTACACCTATCCGGCAGATGGTGTCGTTGCTAGTTCTTATGAGGTTAGTCAGGAGGAGTAGGATGGTTCGCACCTGCCCACTCTTACCATTTTTGACCAAGGATATTTTCAAAGATCCTAATGTCTGCAAGATTGTGGTTGACCAGTTCCTAACTCTAAGGTAGATGGTCCGGATTGAAGCTCTCACTAATGATCAATTGGCTGCTAAAACGAGTGTTCTCCATTGTTTAATGATGTCCCATATAGGAGAGCTTCTAGCTCGATACCGAGGCTTGCTTAAATCTCATCATGATTATGTCCAGTCTGCTGATTCTCAGTTAAGGGGTCTTCAAGAAAAGTGCTCTGCCTACCAAGGTTTGGAATCTAAAGTCTCTGATTCAAGAAGCAGATTCCTGACCTTAATGACAAGCTCTCTTCTTCTGATGCTGATTTTTTAAAGCCAAGGCTAAAGGCAAATACTGGAAGAAAAAGATTTAATCTCTTTCCAAGAAACTCGATCATCTTACTACTGAGGCTGCTCATGTTTCCTCTGCTCTGAACCAGTCCACAGTCCTAGAGGCTGAAAGGGATACAGAGATCCTTCGCTTGAAAGCCTTTCCTTCGGAGTTTGCTTCCTTCTTTCAGAGTGGTTTTCAAAGTTTGGTCTAAAAATTTCTTGCCAGAGATAAGTTTAGCAGGGTTTAAGGTGAACTCCTTTCTTTGGCTGTCAGTGCCGGTTTTGAACTTGGCCTGAGCATGGACCGGACTCCAGAGGAGTTTGTTGTGGTTTTAAAGAAGATTTCTCGCTTCATACCCGGTGCACAGGATAGGCTTGCTGAGGCTTCCCCATTGTTGCTACGACTGACTATCCTTTTCTGAAGTAGGTTTCGGATTATGCTACTCATCCCTTCTCTTCCCTTAACAAAGGAGTTGACTGTGACACTGGCTTCCTCATCTTTAGAGTTTCTCTCTAATGTCGTTCATTCCTCTTTTGTTGCTGCTGTTGTTGAACAGCCTTCTACCAAGCAAAATGAAGAGTGGGTTTGTGCTATGGTTGATATCTCGGATACTGAGATGGCGGATGGGGCTGTTAATGAGTCTACAGAGATTTTTGTGGAAGGTGTTGCTCATCCGGTTAATGAGAATGTTGTTCAGATTGAGTCATCTTTGGCTCGCGGGTCGAAACTTGCTTCCTCTAGCCCTAATGATGTTATGGTTGCTCTCTTCGCTGGAGAGAAAGAGAATGTTTCCCCTCCTCCCTCAAGTAGACACGTTATTGCTTTGTCTGGTGCTAAATAAATTGATGCTGCCCCTTCTGAGGTTTAGTGTAATAATGTAGTTTTCTTTTCTTATTATTTTTTTATATTCCATTTTCCGTAGGGGAGGGGCGTGTGGTATGCCGGAGAACATTTCTTTATTGCTCTGAGCTTAGAACAAACTGACTGTAGATGTGTGGTTGTCGATCCAGAGGATCCTGAGTCATGCCACCCGCCTTAAGCCGAATGGCTTCCCCCTAGGACTGTAGTATGGTTGGTCAAGCATCTGTAGGTTCAACGGGCCTTGTATTAGTTTCTAGCAGAAATTGTATTGTCATGTTCAGACCTTGAACTTTCCTGGTTACTAGCTTTTTAAGTATTAGCTTCATATTTTCTTTCCATGTAATCATCGACTTTGTCTAGTTACTTTTGCCTTGTAATATGTAATTTATTTCAATTATAATGTTTACTATCGTTCGACACTTTATTTCTTTCTTTGTTATATTGGCTTGCTTGTAATGTTTATACGTTTATGTTTAGCATTGGTTTATGCCCCAAATGCTTTATGTCTACCCTGGTGATGTGTTTTTGGTTTTGTCCAGATGTCTTCATTCGTCCCTACTCACATACCAGAGCAGATTTTTATTAGATACGTTCGTACACATTACATTTCCGTTGGTACATGCTTACTCTACGATGCAGATGTTCATCGGAGTTATTCGTCTGGCAGAAGAGTTCTCTAGACTCTTCGCCTGGTGAGTCGCAAAAGTTTTCGAGTTTTAACTTTTCCTTCCCATTTATACTTTTCACATTCGTGGGGCGTGTTTGTTGTTTCTTTTGCATCAGAAGGTAGCGAGCCATCTGATCCTTATCATGCTTCGTGTTTACATTATTGTTACTTTAGGTCCTGCCAGATGTAAAATTTGGCTCTATTGTATTAAACAGAAACCATTCATTGGACATATGATAGTTTGTCCCTCCGAGGGAAGCTGAACACTTTGAAAATTGCTTCCTCGGATGGGTTACATATTATTTAAATATGCTTTGTTACTATGATTACACTTAGTTGCTTCCGATGTAGTCTTCCCAAGTGTGGTTTGGCTTTCCTGCTGTTGCTATCTTTGCTATGTTTCTTGCTTCTTCCAGAATCCTTTCTGTAGCTTCCATTGAGGGTCTTGTTTTTACGCCTACTGCCTCTTCTTGGTTAAAGAATTCTAATCTGATGGATGCCAGTCCTGTTAGTGCCTCTACCTTTGGGTTCAAGGCTTTGGGAAGATGTGTGATCCGGAACATATGAAACGGAGCTGTGGCATCCATGATCTCCTCCCTGTACTTTTGTTTTTTGGTTCTTAAGAGTCTACTCCCTTCCACCTAATCAGCTAACAGTTTTGAGCCCACGAATTCATGTAAATCCTTCATGCCTCTGCTGGCGGAGGCGACTAGTTCAGCCAACAGTGCCTCGTAATCCATGCTATCTTCGGAAGCATAAAAGTTCAGGCGGATGGCGTACGAGTATACTTTTTCCTCCAGTTTGACTAGGATCATTCTTACGCCAGAACCCTCCTTGCTTGGTTCTCTTTCCACGTATAATCTCCATGTCCTTGGTGCCAGGACTAGCTCCTCTTGAGGCTTTTCCTTTGATCCGGAGGCTCCCTCATTGTTCTTATCCGATACACGCAACACTTGTTCTCCCTGTCCGAAGAATTTTTTCACCACTTGCCCCTCTGCTTCTTTCCTTTGGACGTATGAGATATGATATGTTCTTAACTCTACTGTCTATTTTGCCAATCGTCCTTCGGTACCTGAGATTTTCAGCATCTCTTCCATGGAGCCATCGGTTACTACCTTGACTTTAAGTTTTCAAAAAATCATCTTTAGGGATCTTGCCATGTGGATTAATGCCAGCACCGCCTTCTCTGTCAGAATGTAGCAGGTTTCTATTCCCTGTAATGGCCGGCTCACGTAGGAAATGGGTGTTTGGACTTCGTTTCTTTCAACAAACATTATGGAGCTTATTGTTTCACTTCCTAGTCATAGACAAACCATTAGGACTTCTTCCTCTTTCGGGACAGCCAACGTTTTCAACTTGACCAATCTTCTTTTTATCTTTTGGAAGGCTTCTTCAGCCTCAATTGTCTAGTCAGATACCTTCGTTGCATCTAAACTCCTCCGGATGTTACGAATGGGAAGCATGGGTTCCGCCAACTTTGGTATGAACTTGCTGATATTTGTTAGTTGTAGGGATAGGCTCTGTATCTGATCTGGACCCCTAGGTGTGGGGATTCGTAGTATGACTTTCACTTTCTCTAGATCGACCCTTATCCCTTCCGTTGCCATTTCATATCCTAAGAACTTGCCTTCCTCCATCCCAAAGGTGCATTTACTAGGATCAATCTTCACATTCACCCTTTGGAGTTTGTCTAGCGTTTCTTCCACGTCTTTGATTAAGTTTTGCCCGCTCTTGCTTTTCACGACTATTTCTTCTAGGTACACTTCTATATTTTGCCTGTTCTGATCCGCTAGTACTTTTTACATCATCCTTTAGAGCGTGGCTGCGGAATTTTTATTCCTTTAGGCATGTGGGTGAAATAGTACACTCCTTCCTCTGTATGGAATCCTGTCTTTTCCTCATCGCTTTCTGACATTCATACTTGGCTATGTTCCTTGGGGAGCCGTAAGAAGCATTTGTACTTCTACCCCATGAGCAACCCAAGTTCCTCTTCTATTTCAGGGAAAGGGTACATATCTTTTGCATAGACTTTATTGAGGCTTGTGTAGTCCATCTGCATTTGCCAAGTACCGTCCCTTTGTTTGATGGGTACTGCATTAGCTACCCACCCTGGATGTTGGATCCTCTTACTTATTCCTTCCCTCAGCCATTCAATTACTTTTTCTTTTAGCATTTTCCTCTGGTCCGGAGTCAATGGACGTTTCTTATGAATCACTGGCTCGGCTAAAGGGTATGCTTGTAGTTGATGATCCATGGCAAATTATGGTATGACCGTATTTACCGTTGTTGTCCATGCAAACACATCTATGTTCTTTCGGAGGGTTTCTTCTAGCTTTTGCTTGTATCTACTCGATTGCTTGCCGTTAATCACTATGGGCTGATCCGGATGGTCATTATGAATTGTCACTTTTTCTTTCACCATATCTTCCTCCCAGGTTTCTTTAGGCATCATAGGTTCCTTTCCGGGCCTTTGGTTGGGGATGCTTCTGGACCGCAGTATTGCTTTTTCCCTTATCCTGGACATTTGTTTCATGTGTTGACGCCACTGCGTCTCCTTCCATGAACTTTGCATTTCCTTTACTTGTCTGCATTCCCACATGGCTTCTTTGCTGGTTTCTATTGTAGTGACTCCTCTAGTCGTTGGGAACTTGATCATCGAATAGATGGTTGAACCTACCGCTCCAAGGCTTCTCATTTTGGTTATTCTCATTATCACGTTGTAAGGTGATCGACACTTTACTATGGCAAAATATAGCAGCACAGTTTTGCTCCTTCCTGGTTCTCCCATGGTTACTCTGAGGTCTACCAATCCCAAGGGATGGTATATTCCACCCGAGAACCCAACGGGAGGGGCATTGGACTTCCTTAGTGTTAGATATTAGAAAAAGACTCGGTCACCCCGTGTATTTTAAAGTTTATCGTAGCTCGTAATATAACGTTAATGTATGACATTAGGTAATGGGCCGGGTATTAAACCCAACGTGTAAGTCCATCCATTATGGCCTTGGGCCGGTTTTGTACACATTATATAAGCCTCTTCCATCCCATGGAAGAGGTGGTTAGTCATTTCATTATACAATTTACACTTTCTCTCACTAAAAAGCTTTTTCTCTCACTTTCTCTCTCTAGATTTGGCTAATCCATCTATCTTCCATTGTGCTATGATTTCCAATATCCTACAATTGGTATCAGAGCTCATGGGTTGATTAGATCGTTTATGTGTGCGTTTTCTTGGTTGGTTTAGATCAAAGTTTGGATTTTAGAAGGTTATTGCTCTTGTTCTTGGGTTTCATCGATTTTGATGTTAGATGTGTTAAAGTTGATGATTTTCTAGTTGTTATAACCTTCTAGGACTTAGTTGCACAAAAGAAACCGAGCAAAAACGTTCAAAAGAGTGATTTTTAGGTGTTTTTTGGTGAAAAAGTTCGAAGTTCTTCG
The DNA here is from genome assembly GCA_026074375.1 of Tanacetum coccineum. Lineage (NCBI taxonomy): Eukaryota > Viridiplantae > Streptophyta > Magnoliopsida > Asterales > Asteraceae > Tanacetum > Tanacetum coccineum. Next base: position 85,340 of record BQNB010007181.1, on the reverse strand, counting down.
TAGAGGTTTGGTACACTGTTATAGAGGTTTGGTACACTATTATAGCGGTTTGGTATACTGTACTAGAGGTTTGTCAGAGTCGTATACTGTACTAGCGGTTTGTCGTGTAGTATAGCAGTTTAGTACACTGTTATAGAGGTTTGGTACACTATACTAGTGGTTTGTCGTGTAGTATAGCGGTTTGGTACACTGTTATAGAGGTTTGGTATAATGTTATAGCGGTTTGGTACACTGTACTAGCGGTTTGTCGTATAGTATAGCGGTTTGGTACACTGTTATAGCGGTTTGGTACACTGTACTAGCGGTTTGTCGTGTAGTATAGCGGTTTGGTACACTGTTATAGCGGTTTGGTACACTGTACTAGCGGTTTGGTACACTGTTATAACGGTTTAGTACACTGTACTAGCGGTTTGACATAGCGGTTTACAGGTTTTTAAGACAATTTCTCATAGTGCTTTGGGAAACAAACCTCTGCCCATTTCATTTCTTGGTAGCGGTTTGGGAGTTTGTCTTCGTAGCGGTTTACCATTCGTAGCGGTTTAACATAGCGGTTTGTTACTGGTTTTTGAAGACAATTTCTCATAGCGATTTGGGAAACAAACCTCTGGCCAATTTTATTCTTGGTAGCGGTTTGGTGTTTTTTTCTTCATAGCGGTTTGAGTGTAGCAGTTTGGTTCAACTCCATAGCGGTTTGAGACACTGTTTTGGACACTTGGACTATTTTTGACACTTAGACTATTTTTAATCGTCAAACATAACAAACTAAAACATCAAAACACTTAATCAAACATCACCACTTTTAACATACATTCACTAATCATTGATCGATCCAATCATATCATTTTACAATCAGTTAAAATGTCCAATCAGTCAGATGGTATCTATGCGGCAGGTTCCGATACCCAGTTTGCTAATAACACACAACATGATACAAGTCTTTCTCCAGCTAATGCATTGCTTGAAAATTTAACTAAACAAGTGGCCCTTCTCGCCCAACAATACAAAACACAATTTCCTCAAACCAACAATTAATTGAGAACCTCCTCCAACACACGGAATCAAGTCATAGTGCAGAATGGTAAGGTTGTGGTTCAGAATGTTCAGGCGAGACAGAACAGGGTTCTAGGAAACAATGCTAGGGGTGTTGTTGCTGCAGTAAATGGGGGAGCTCAGTACAGAGTTGGTAATGTAAATGTTGGGCAAGGAAAGCCAATCAAGTGTTACAACTGCAATGGGATTGGTCATGATAATGCCGTTAATGAAGATGTGGATGAGCCACCGGTTCAAGATTTGGCACTCAATGTGGATAATGTCTTTCAAGCTGATGATTGTGATACTTTTGATTCCAATGTTGATGAGGCTCCCACTGCACAGACCATGTTCATGGCAAATCTCTCATCAGCAGATCCAGTTTATGATGAAGCCAGTCCGTCATATGATTCGGACATTCTATCTGAGGTACCAGATCATGACAACTATCAGGATGTTGTTTGTAAGCATCATGACGTATATGAGATGCATGATGATGTACAACCAAAATACGTTGTTGACTCACATGTTGATTATACGAGTGATAGTAATATCGATCCGTTATTATACAGTATGTAAAGGACAACATATTTTTCGGTTGTACAAAGTAATGTATCTTCTGTTAAACTGATGCATACATGATAATAATTTGTTTAATGAAATGCATGAACAAGTACCCTAATGTGTGCTATTGTGGAAATGGAGCAGAACACAAAGTTTGTTAATGCCATCCTTGACAATACTGAAACTTGCGAGATATAAGGTAACAAAGTTGACTTTATGAAAGAAGTGCCAATGTTTGAATTAACAGAAAGAGAACAAAGATTGATGAACAATTAGGAATTGTTATCACTGGACAGTAATATTAATGAAGAAACTTTGAAAAAGGGAACTCATTTGTTAAAAACTGCAAACTGTAACTCTACAGTAACCTTAAAAGTCAATGGTAGTAAGAAGTTCAGTCTTTGAAAAATGATTTTAAACAGAAAGAATAAAAATTACCTTGAAGAATTTTTTGACTTGAATGCCCTTTAATAAGAATAAGGTCGAGATAGGATTTTTCAAAAAGAGCAGTCTCTTCAAACAGTTTTCTCTTGTTATGTAAACCAAAACCTCATTATGATGAGCAGAGGAAGGTAGCAATAGGCTACAAGAATCCCTTATAACTCACCCGGGAAAAGCAAGTTCATCCTGCTCTATATAATGGTCATGAAATTATCAAAACCCATCATGTCCCTGTCATGATACACAACTCAGAGTGATACTCTAGCGATAGCTGATGATAAATTTCTAGGAATGTAAATGAATGACAAAATTAAAAACACCTCTTGTGGACAGTCAATTACTGGATTAATTTGGGGTTTTTTTGCGGTTGTTTATATTGTGGGTTACGTTGTTGTTATGCGCTTAATTATTCTAATTTATCATAATAACTCTGACAGTTAAAACGAAAAAACCCTTAAAATTAGGCAAAAAAAACCTTGTATATAAACGCTGAAACACATTTAAGACTTTAAATTTAAACTCCTACTTTCTTCGCCTAAAGGTTAACCCTAATTAAAAAACAACACCCAACATTCTCCAAAAGTCTAACATTATCTTAAACCAGAACATTTAACATTCGACCCTCAGATTACTCGAAAGAGAACTATCTGGCGACTTTCACTCCACAGACACAATTGACCCCCGAACAGATATTTTGGTCCAAGGATGTCCTCAAGATAAAATCCAAAGCTCTCAAAGAGCAGACCAAAGCTTTGACACCAATCACATCTTTGATGGTGTATCCTCCCAATACACCTGTAAATCTTATCCCCAAAGTCCTCCCTAAAAAAAGTCAAGTACAAGTAAATATTTATTCTCTAGTACAACTTTTTTCGGAATTTGATAGAACCTGTAAAAAGAGGATCACACCTACAGGTCTCACTGAAGGGGAAAGGGGTTTTTTTGAAACAACAAAAGATGTTAGCTCACGAGATAATCCCATTTTTCTAAGTTATCAAAGAAAATTTTGAAGGGATTTAAAAAGTTCTCATCAACGAAATTAAGGAAATGAAAGAAGTTTTTGATCAAATGGAGGCTGAGGTGGACCAAAATGTTGTTGATAAGAAGCGCGATGAAATTGAGAGGAAAAATCTTCTCATTGAGAATGAGAACCTAATTGGTGAATGCTTGTCCAAAGATGTGTTTTATACTGCAACAAAATATGTGCTTACTGTATCTAGATTTTCTAACATGCATGATGCTTTCACTGCTGCACATAAACGTATTGCCGAACTTGAAGCTGAAAATTCTAATCTGACACACAAGATTCAAAACGATGATCATGATGAGATAATAAAACATTTTTCCAAACTTGAGATGGAACACTTAAATTTGCAATTAAAGTATCAACATCTTAAAGAACGTTTTGGAAAGAAAAAATCATTGACATCCTCGGATGCTCCTCCATTTAAGTCGTTTTTGTAATCGGAAACCTAAAAGAATAGCTTCAAGGAAGGGGAAATACAATTACAGAATTAAAAGAGAAAATTTCTCGATTGCAAGCGAAACATAGTGATGCCGATCCCATTCTTGACTTTAAAATGCCTTAGATTCTTTTTTTTTTTTTTTTTTTTTTTTTTTTTTTCTCAGAACAAAGATCTAAATGCAAAAGTCAATGCCCTTTAAGATCTAAATGAGCGTTTAAGGGCAGAAAATGAAAAAGTTAAGCAGCATTACAAGGAATTGTATGATTCAATCGAGCTAACACGTGCTAAAACCATTGAAAAGACAACTTCTTTGTTAACTGAAATTGAAACCTTAAAGTCTTAGATAAAAGAGAAAACGAAATGCGTCACTATGCATGATCCTGTGAAACCAAAAGTTCTTGCCCTTTGTATGTATGTTATCGATGTTGAACCGATTCCCCCTGAAATAGGAATAATAGGGAAGTTCATCTAGATTATCTCAAACATCTTAAGGAAAGTGTAGAAACTCTTCGCGAGATTGTTAAAGAGGCCAGGGCTGAAAAAACTATTAGATAGCTCACTTGCATCTGCCTGCCTTTACACTAAACACTCTCAAGAATTGCTTAAATATGTGATTGGAACTTGTCCGAAAGATTTTAATAAAAGAGATATAAAGATTGCTACTACCCCTTTAATTAGGAAAAAGCAAGTTACTTTGTGGAACCATGTGAAACTTCAACTCATAACACACAAACACATGTTGAGCAACAAAAAATGAAAAAGACTAATGAACCTGGGATTCCCTCTATAGGAGTAAAAGGTGCCACTGTAGCTAGCGGGTCAAAGCCTAGGAGCAATATAAAGAAAGATAGGACCTTGCCAGCTAAAAGTGACCCGAAGACAGTAGAAAACCATCCTAGGAATAATAAGTCTAGTGTGAAACTAAATAATCGTGTTGATTCTAGTATTAGCTCTAAGCGTACTGTAATTAAATTGACTTCTAAATATATTTGCAAAACTTGTAACAAATGCTTAATATCCTTTAATCATGAAAAATGTGTTGTGAAATCTTTGAAGTTTGTTAAGAAACTCCATGTCAACAAGGTTTGTAGAGTTAAGCATGTTAATCAAGTCTGGTAGGCAACTGGAAAATTATTTACAAATGTCGGTTATCAGTGGAAGCCCGCTGGCAGGAAATTCACTTTAGGAGAATAGTGCCCTTTAACTAGGTTTACTAAATCCAAAGTAGTGCCTGTAAAACAACCTGAAAATGTTAGTACTAGTAATATTGTGATAACTGAGAGATTTAGTAACACTTCTCAAAAACCATTAACTAGTTACCAACGTAAAAACAAACAAGAAAAGGCAATTTCCACTATCACTCCCATTACAGCTGTGCCACAGTAAATTAAGGATTCTGTTAAACCTAACGTGTGTGCTAACCAACAGGACTCCAACAGAAATTGGGGATCCAACGTACCAAACTCTCTATATTCGTCTGTTTTCAAATGCAGGTCCTACATATCGTCCTTTGATATTTGGACTCAGGCTGCTCAAAACATAAGACGGGGAATCAACTCATGTGTCCTATGTATATATTGTATATACTTATATCCACAAAACAAAATAGAAAAATATAAAACCTACAAAAATCATAAAAATTAGAAAAACAGAAAATAACAAAAATATTTTTCAAGACATGTCTTCTGAAAATTGATAACATTTACGGACCTAGAAATGTCATTCAATAATGACACGGGTCTTTAAATGAAGTTCGAGCAGAAGTTCAAACAGTTTTAAAACATGTCTTCATGGCTTGTAGTTATTTCAGACTGCAACCCGCTTTTCAATCTGAGGAAAGCATGTCTCCAAAACCACAACTGTTCCTAACATCGGGTAATTAATTTTTCTCGGGCATGGATTACTTCATATCCATGCATCATAGGAGTAATGTACGTTTCAGTGTGTTATTTCTTCATATAGAAGAAAAGTATTCTTTTTAACCAAATAATTTTTCTTCATTGATTCTTCAAAATTATTTGTGTTAACCATGGTGGAAAAGGTGGTCTTTCAAAACTAAATTAGTCATCTTAGTCTCTCATTAGAAAAAGATTTTTACAAGAATTTTCTATCACTCAAACAATGTCTACAGCTCTTTAAATAGAATCCGGGACATTATTTTAGGGGGAGAAATGTGCTACTAATTCTTTCAAAACGATATTTCTAAATAATCAAGGAGTAAACGGAAAAGGTTTGACAATAACGGATCATGATTTAAAGGGGAATTAATTAATCTTAACTCATTTAGGCTTTAGATGTTATGTGTTTCAACCTTTAGGATTTAGAATTCAACATATGGCAATTAAGAACTTGCTCCTTTTAACTTGCAACTAGAAGGACCTAGGTTGCCATTTGTATAAGTTTTATAACCAAACAATTTTTCTCAAAAATATTAATTTTATAAATCATGTTCGGGTTAACCATTTGAAAAGTGTTCTAATCAAATCAGAATTAGTTTTTGACACTACAAATAGATTTACAAGAAATTTTGACCACTCGAACAAATACAATAGATCTTTAAATAGAATACGGGTCTTTGCTCGAGGGGGAGAAAGTGTTTTCAAACATATCGTCAACATGTCACGGTAATTATATGGAAAAAGTTTTAACTTAACAGATAATAATTTGAGGGGGAGTTAATTTAATTTTAACTCCAAGGGCTTCAGTTGTCATAAGTTAATAACTTTAGGGGCTTAAATATAATTTCAAGATTAGTGGCTTTGGCTTAAAACTACAATCGATCAATATTACCAACACCTCATAGTTTTAAAAGGCTTAGGTTTGTTTAGAAATAATTATGTAGTTTTAGAAGCCTTGAATTTGAAGATATGTTTCGATTAATATTTCCCTAATCAGTTAATCACTAAGCTTATTTTTAAAGGAGTAGAATTTGTTGACAAAAGAGGTTTGACAAAAGAGGTACACATAGGTTTGATAAGTATGATGATTCCTTTAGATAGTCAGTATCTTGCAAGAAAAAATGTGTACATTCAGGACTTAGTTGCCTTAGGTGTTATCATTTCGGCTATTTAGAGGGTATAATTGTGACATCCGGGACTTAGTTGACTTTGGTGTTTCAATTTATATCATCACTATCATATAAGGAGAAATTCAGACATCCGGGACTTAATTGACTTTTTGTGCTTTTCGGGTTCATTTAATTGGTGTACTTCGGATATTTGGCTTTACACATCAAAGTCTTTTATGCGTCTGCTAGAACATGCCTTGTATCTACTTAACGAAAGAAAAAAAAAAAAAAAAAAAAAAATAAAAAAAAAAAAAAGGAAATAAAAAAAAATAAAAGAAAAAAAAAAAAACAAAAAAAAAAAAAAAAAAAAAAAAAAAAAAAAAAAAATGGATTGCTGATTCGGGGGGGGGGGGGAGTGTGGAAGCTTCCTAAAAAGAGGAAAAAGAGCTTCTTGCTTTTTTCTTTGACCCACATTTTCAACAAACTTTCCAAAAGGTGCAAGTGAAGGATCTGGTAATATTCCAGAGGTTCCCGATGAGCCAAAGAAACCCCAAATTTTTCTTTGGGGGGTAGCTCCAAGCAGCTTACTTTCTTAATCTGATAATGAAGTTCATGATGTCTCCAATGATGAGGAAAACAAAGCTGAGAATACAAAGCTGATGCAGAAGTTGCAGAGAAACAAGCTGGAAATGTACAAACCAGTTTAACTCTGTCATCTGCTAAACTCGAGATTCAATCAATGGTGGATGTTCCCATTCATCATGAGGACGCAGCTATCCAAAGAACTCTACTCATTGACACTATTATCTCAATGGTTACTGATAAGATAGCATCAACACCCACACCACCAACCACACAAGTTCAAGTTTCAAAATGGGTTCGACTCTTGCTGGTAAAAAGGAAGTTCATGAGATCTTCAAAAGGGTTTGTGAGTGGACGTGTAAATAAAAAAGGAGATATTGATACAGACTCTATTCCAGAGAAACTGAATGATTTCATCATTCCGATACTCAGTTCAATATCATCTTATTGGGTATAATATATCTTGTACATTCTCATCATCATGTAGTGTATCTTTAGGTATTGAGTGACAAGTATAAAGTTTTTCAAGAGTTTTTCGTAAAACTCAGAATCTTTCAAAAAAAAATTATACTTGTCACTCACACGTACCCTTATTAATTAAGGGGGAGCATTAATATGTTCCCCATTTGGCTTGTGAATAATAAACATGTTTGTCTCCCAGTTTTCCAACATATTTGAATCTTTGGTATCCAAAATATCAAAGGGTTTGAAATTTTTTATAAGGGGAGAAAATGTGATTTAAATATGAAAACTGATAAAAATTGTGATTTTGTGGACTCATGTGTATACTCCGTCCTCTTTGTGCTAAACATTTTTGTTTAATCGATGCACATGTTGAGGGGGATCTTTTTTGAAAATTTAAAAACAATCAAGGTACTAAAAGCTTTGATATTTATATCACAAGTACCTGATTGAGTTTTTTCAATTGGTTTTATGGCAAGGTGAACTATACCAAAAAGACCGACCATATATCTAATTTTACTAGAGTAATAAGGTTGGTAAGATTAGGTATTAGTTCCCATGATCCAGCCAGAACCGGAGGGATCTACCCAGGGACAATCCATTAGTTAGTGTAAAAGTCCTTAGGTATGACATAAAAAGGAGTAAAAGTGAGAATAAGGGAATAGTGCCGACTGAGATGGAGCTAGTACTGGAACATACCCAACCAGGTCCTAGTCATGAAGTCTCGGTAAGCACTGAAGAGGTTGAAGAATGAAAAAGAAATGTAACGATAAAGGGTGTAAAGAAAGAAGCCCTCCATACACTTAGGCAGAAACCGGGTCAATACATCTACTGTCAGAATCACAATGATGATTGTTGACATTGAAGAAAGCCTTCATAGACCCAGTGATACAATGCACAACCCTCCCTAGCCACTCAGAATCTCTCAAAAGATTTCTGTTTCATTTCTCACAGAGACTAAACACGTTATCTATTGACTTTCTCACTCCGAGTTAGTTGATATTGAAAAGGTGGCAGTCCGCTCCAGCCTCCGATCACTAAAACCAAAACACACAATTAAGTCTAGAGCCAAGAGATCATCAATTAATCTCATTAGGATACTATTCCATATTACTTTTTATTCACACAATGTGAAAACAAGGGTTATCATAAGAGTCCTACGCATTATCCTTGTGGTATTGTCAGAACATCCGAGTGATTACCTAAGATCACAGTGAAGATGGAAATCCTGTAGATCCAACATCAAAACAAGCTCTTGGTGGTGACTTGTGAGTATCCTAAATGGATTAAACTTGTGTCACTGGAAAGAATCGGATGGTGTGATTCTAAACAAAAAGGGGGGGGGGAAAATTAACTCGTTCCCACTATATGAATTGACGGTTAATGAACTTTGATAAAAGCTTAAAACTCTCGATGTGTTACAAAAACACTTTCACTAAGTAACACATCGACTGATTTTCAAACCAATTTTTCTCTTTATTGCTAACTGTTTTATTACAGGTTCATATAAAGATGGAGTTAGCGTCATCCTGTTCCGGCAGAGACAAGTTCATTACCGCATGCTCATACTTGACCAACACATTAAAAGAAATCATGAAAGCTCAAGCATATGTTTCTAAGCTTCCACAACTCTGATATTACACATCCTTATTGAAGTGGCCAAGTCTTAAAGTTAAAGAACGTCAAGAATAAATTATTCAAGTTTTCAAGATCAAGAAAGGTATGAGCATGTCGGTCTGCAAGACATAAGACCACAAGACGGCGAAAGATCACAACATGATGATCATGAGATTAGATTTGGCTGATGATCTCAAGAAAGCTCAAGATCACATATCATGTTCAAACATAAGCCACAAGACAAAGACCACTACATCGAAGAATAACTTATCACGTGAAGAATCAAAGACTACGAGCTAAACACAAGATCTATCAGAAGATTGCTGAGCTTAAGTTAGTATTTTCTGGGGTGACCTCCCTTAGGGGGAGATTGTTAGATATTAGAAAAAGACTCGATCACCCCGTGTATTTTACAGTTTATTGTAGCTCATAGTTTAACATTAATGTATGACATTAGGTAATGGGCCGGGTATTAAACCCAACGTGTAAGCCCATCCATTATGGCCTTGGGCCGGTTTTGTACACACTATATAAGCCTCTTCCATCCCATGGAAGAAGTGGTTAGTCAAATCATTATACGAGTTACACTTTCTCTTACTTGAAAGCTTTTTCTCTCACTTTCTCTCTCTAAATTTGGCTAATCCATCTATCTTCCATTGTGTTATGATTTCCAATATCCTACACTTAGTCTTGACTTAATGTCAGCATCAAAGTTCTTAAAATAGTGCTCATACATGATCTCCGATGAACTCCCCCGTCAATATAAATCCTTTGAACATGATACCCCTATATCGTCCCTTCTAATATGATGGGGGTGTTTGTCAAGCTGTTTTGGGGTATCACTGGGAAGGTAATTTCTTCTGTCAATCCAGGCTTTTCCATTTCGTATGGTCTTTTATGGCTTTCTCTGGAACCCACCATGTTTATGACTTTCATACCCCCTCTTCCTTGACTTCTGTTTCTCTGGTTGACTTGGTGGATATCTTTTACTAAGTGGACCAGCTTTCCTGATGCCACGACCTCTTCTATTTGCTTCTTCAAATGATAACAGACATTGGTATTATGTCCTCTATCTATATGATAGTCGAAAAACTTGTTCAAATTTTGCTTCTTTGGTATCCCTGCCAGAGGTAGAGGGGGTGGGAAGTTCATATTTTCCATTGCCAGAATCTCCTTTGGCATTTTGGTGAGGGGTGTGAACATGTCCCTCCTTGAGTAAGGGGCGTATGTTCCCATGTTCTTTCGGAATTCCTATGGACCGTTTCTTCCTCTGACCTTTTCTTGACCTCCGGACCACCCAGGACGGGTGGTTCCCTTGTCCCATTGTGGAGCTCTGGATACTTCATCTGACCCTGCTGCCACTTCCCCTCTTATAAATGCTCTAACTCTTTCGAAAATCTCATCCATCGTCTTGGGTATTTTATCATTAAGTTTCTTGGCCAGCTCCGGATGTCTGTGGCCTTACATGAATGCCGAGATGCGCAGCACCGGCGGCACTCCCTTGATATGCGAGCTCTCGGACTTGAACCAGTCCATGTTCCTTCGGAAGTCCCTTGGACCGTTTCTTCTCCTGACCCTTTCTTGACCTCTGGACCACCCAAGACGGGTGGTTCCCTTGTCCTATTGTGGAGCCCTGGCTACTTCAGCTAACCTATCTATCGTTTCCCCTCTTATAAATGATCTGACTCTTTCAAACATCTCATCCACCGTCTTGGGTATTTTAACATTAAGTTTCTTGGCCAGCTCCGGATATCCGTGGCCATGCATGAATGCCGAGATGCGCAACATCGGTGGCAAACCCTTGATGTACGAGCTCTCGGACTCGAACCGGTCCATGAATGCTTGTAAGCCCTCATTCATTCTTCTCTTGATACCGTGGATCTCAGTTGGATCCTTGGCGTACCTCTTTTGTTGCGAGAATTCTTCTAGAAACTTTTGACTCAATTCCTCAAAGTTGTCTATGCTTTCAGGTCTAAATCATCAAACCAGTTTCTTGCCGTGCCACTTAAGGTTTGGCGAAACATCTTATAGCAAACTAGCAAGGGCCATTCCTCCTGCTCCGCCACAGCTGAGAAGATGCCAAGGTGATCTTCCAGATCCTTACTTCCTTCATGCACTTTCACATTTCTTAAGAGTTTAGCCTTCTCATGATACTTGAAACGAGTGATTCTTGTGGTAAACAGAGTGGGAATAGGCCTTTTGTAAGGCATGTTCAGGTCCTCCAAACTATCCTCTGGACCTCCTAAACCCTCGGTGTCTGAGCTAACTTCCCTTCGTTCAGACCTTTTTCCCTTAGATCTGGATCTTCCTCATATGGATTTTGCTTTGGTCTTGCTTCGATTCTCCATCCTCTCGGATCATTTCAGATGGGATGACGTCCTGCTTCTGGACAAGATTCTTTGGCTTTTCCTGGAACAACGGGCTATGTATCTTGTTCGGGACGTGCCGGAGGACTCATTGGAGAGTCGTTATGACAGGCCCTTTGTTCCTGAGCTGTCCAAATTTTCTTCTTCAGATTCATTGTAGACAAGCTTCTTTGGAGTTATCTTTGCTTTGGCTTGTCGGTCGTGTTCATTGTTCTCAGCACATCGATATTTTCCTTAATGAAAGCCGGATAAGGAGTGGTTTGAGTCAACTAGGCTGGTTCGGTAGGTCCTTCCTGCAGACCTACGCATGTATTCTCCAACTCTACCCCTTGTGCTCCCTCCCTTTCTGGCTGCGAGTCAGCCATGTTTTTGTGTTCTCCTCAAGCTCAAACAAATAGGGATGCCGGTCCCACGGATGGTGCCAATGTTGAGGCAAACTTACGTGGGCCTGTTGGACTTTGGTAAGTGGGCCTCAATCTTTGTGAATATCTGGCTTGGATGGGCTCAGCTTGGCTGCTCTGGAGGTTCCTCTTTCGTTTCCTAGCTGAAACTAAGAAAGAACCGATTAGCTCGCCTCAGTATTTTAGTCTGGGACCAACTTTGGCGTAAGAGTAAGTACGAGTGTTATGAGAAAATTGCGGAGAGAATATAAGAAAATAAGTATGGTTTGGAGTGTGTATGATCATTTGTCCTGAGGGAATGAGCTTCTCTCTTTATACTATTTAAGCCTTACCTGATGACACGAGAATGGTGGTTGTCGTCTAGGGTCAGCGAGTCAGTCGTTGGGCTAGTACTTCCTCTTTACTCGCTAGTTTGGTTATCGTTTATATGTCAGCCTAAGGACGGTGGTCTTGACTGAGTGCAATACCCTTGTCAGTTTGTCCTTAGGTTCTGCTACACTGGCACGGGACTAGAAACTCCGGACTTGGTTAGTCCTTCGACACACCAGCTTCTCTGGAGTACATATCTGGCTTAGGTCGTGCTAGTTTAGTAGGGATGATTGGCTACGTTTCTCCTTTGGAGATCTCGAGGGAGACTATACCTCATTAGTGGTTTAGTGTCGTTGCAATTTCTAGTATTCAATTGAATAATATAAATTTCTTTTCAAAAAATAAAAGAAAATCTAAATAAAGATGTCGCTGTAGTTTCCATTTTCTTTCGCTAAAGTGCTTTATAATTCGACAAAAATTTGTATGCTTATAAAAAAATGGGCCAATGAGTAAAACTAAAGCTATGATGGCTTGTGATTTATGTTATTCGGGATCGTTTTGAGGCTGAAAACTACCAATAACAACAGTATTTCTAATTTTTGAGTTTTATTATAAAAATCGTGATTGTTTCCTATCTTTACCTTTTTTTCTGGAAAGGATCTTGACTATCATAGCTCAAATAATTGTGTTAGGATATAAATACTCGCGAATTTTATGAATATGACCTTTTGGGATGCGTGTTATCTCGCAAAGACCCAGCAGGCATGGGTTTTCCAAATTGACCTTTTCGATCGCGCGTTATAGTTAGTGATCAAAGTGATTGACACGTGTCGATCTCTGGTTGAATGTCTTTAATTAAGGGAAAAAACACGTAGGATGATCTCACAACTTAAATAGCGATTAATTTTTTAATTTTTTTTCACAAATGTTGATCGCGCAGCTTAAATAGCGATTAGTTTTTTTAAAAAAATTCGCAGGTATCGGAAACTGTGCACTTATTGGGTTTTGTTTAATTTAGTGTATTTTGAGGGTTTATGTTTTGCAAAATCTTTATTTTGTGTATCTTTGCGCATGTTTTTGCATACCGATACGTTGTTTAAAAATTTATTTATTTGCTCAATTGTATTGTATTTGATGAGCTCTACATAGTGAAGTAAATTTTTTTTTAAATAGTTTTAGTATGCATAAGATATGATGTTGCAAAGTGTGCCAGTTGTGTTTTTTTGAAAGTATTTATAGGGTATGTGTTTTGTAAAAACATTATTCCATCTTTGCGCATGTTTGTGCATACCGATACATTGTTTAAAATTTTATTTATTTGCTCATTTGTGTTGTCTTTGATGAGCTTTACATATTGAAGTGAATTTTTAAAAAAATAATATTAATATGCATAAGATATGATGTTACAAAGTGTGTCAGTTGGGTTTTTTTAATATTTTTATTATTATTTTTGTTTGGTACAATTGTATAACTATATTTTAGTAATTTTGAAAGTTATAACTGAAAGCTTAAAATTAACGATAGTCATTAAAATAATTACAACATAATAACCACCAGTTATCTAGAAGATTACATGGCCAATCTTATTAAGATGGTTTGAAAACATAAAAAAAATCAAACAACGACATACATGGTTAGCAAACTGGCATTAAGCAATAATGCTTTTACATGTCTCTGTAGTTCGTCATCAATTGTCTATTTTCTTCCATGCTCCTTAGCAACTCATCCCTGACGCTTTTCAGGTATGTTGCCTTTTTCTTGTCGGCCTCTGTCATGCACCCTAGGGCGTACCGACCATACTCGATAAGTGGGTGATCGTGTAGTATCATCAGCCTGTTAATTTCTAGTTTAAAATTCTATCAGCAAAGCGATGCATCAATGTTAAAATTTGTTCTTCTAGAGCAACCTCTTTATCGTGAGCTTCTTGTAGTGCGGCAAGGACAGTTACCCTAACGTCATTTGGGTTAGTAGCCATGGTATAAAATGAGAAGATATAGTTTATTAGTTGTGTGATTGATAAATTTGGTTGTGAGTAAGAGTCCCCAATTTCTGTGTGTATATATAAGCAAGGATTTTACCACATTTGTAGTCATTAGTTATTGAATGTAAGAAATAGCTAATGAATTGTCAGATATTGTCCTAAATCGCGTGCAATTTGAAGTGATAGACAGCATTGTCATTGAGTTGTCTTATCAGTTGCAGTTAAAAGCATGTGTGTTGTTAAATTATGTCATAAATGTTGTAAAATGTTCAGTGATAAATAGCATTGTCATTGAGTAGTCAAATTTGATGTAGTACAAATAACAAACAATTGATTCACATAATCTATTGAAAAACGGATACATAGCAAATAAACCACATATAATCTAATAGATTGGCAACCTTATTTATCCCACTAAAAAACAACAACAAACAATAACAACACACATGGTTGGCCTTGTGGTCTTTAGCAACATCAGTCTAGAATCTATATTGCCATGTAACTGTTAATGAAGTTTTCCTTTGCAGAAATGCTTCTCAACAATTCTTGTCTTGTTCTGATTATGTTGTTTGTGGTACGGATATCCGCTTCATGTGCCATTAGTAGAGCATGTAATCCATAGCTATTAAGGCTCATTGTAGGCATTCTTTGCAACATTGTTATTTATACCTTACGGATACTCATTTCCTCAGAATAATAAGTTCAGTTACACAACAACTGATGTGCAAGTGTTCTCTCAGCTTCAAGCTCCCTTTGAAGTTTTAAAACAATTGAATTACGTGCTTCCTTTGCATAATAAGCCATATAGTTTGTTAGTGGAAAGAAGAAGTGTTTGTGTGAGAGACATGAGTCTATTGAAGATGATAGCATAGTTGATATAGGGGAAATAGTATGGGCAGTCTTTATTAATAGACTGAAATAGTCAAAAAGGCTGACAAATCATGTGATACATATCATACATTTATAAGAGATAATAGACCTTTTCATGGATCAGTCTTTAACAACTATCATTGACTTGTTTTATTAAGATCGGTACTTAATTATTCAATTGAAAGACATTGTTAATACATATTGAGTTACATGAATTTTAGTACATACGATTCTTCAAATGTTGACGTTGAACTGCTTTTTTTTCGTTTATGCATTTGATGTAGATAGCTAAGTGATTCTTGCTGTTGTATTTTGTTTCTTATGAACTGATACCTCCAAATGATTCTTCCAATGAGCCATTGTTGGGAATTAACATCGAGCTTAGATCTATCTTCGGACATGATACCTTGGTTTCCTCATCTTCAAAGTGTTCTTGTTTCGCCCATTCAATCATTTGATTGAAAGTGTAATCATTTTTTGTTACCTCTCTTTTATCGTCTTTACTTTCACATGTGTAGTTGGTTATGACATGATTCATCATTTCTGCCAAGCTAGCATTTGGGAAAATATATTTGGCTATAATAAAATCGACACCTAGGTGGTCAATGTAAATTTCCAATTTGTAATGCGCTGAAGGTATATCAAACATGACATGCATATCATAGTTGTTTCTAAGTTTTACGGTTATTGAAAATCCATTGTGCGGTATTTTATAATAAAGAGCATGAATCTTTGTACCCGAAATATTTAACAAATATTGTTTCAGATCTTCTAGTTTCATTCTTGGAATGTTGATGTTCATTGTTCCACCGTTGACGTACATCGTGTTATTTGTGTCATCGAGCACCAATTGACCATTATTGTGAACCACAAAAGTGAAAATGGTTTGCGTGTCTATTAGGTTTTGTTTTATTAATAAAACCTAGTTCACAAAGTAATTCATAGTAATCGGGTTTTTTATTCTTTCTTTTCTGCATTTGATGTAGATAGCTGAGTGATTCTTCTAGTTGTATTTTGGTTTCTCAGAAATGATACCTGCAAATGATTCCTCCAAAGAACCATCGTTTGGAATCAACACTGTGCTTAAATCTATGGGATTATGAGAAACAAAAATCTGAAGCTTCTCAACAACTTTTGCAATGTCATACATAACATTAGTATGATAATCATTTTTAATTTGATTTATACCTGATAACGTGTAGTTTAATGGCAATGTGTAATAAATAATAGTGAATCATCTTGGTATTTTCCATTTTAGATAGGTAATCGTATCTTCAAAATTCATTCGAAGAACTTGAATATTCAGTACTGAACCATCTTGGTAGGTTAGGGGGTTAAGTTTAAATTCTCAGTTGTGGTTTACATCGAACTCGAAAGTAGTATTTGAAGACGTCGACATTTTTTAAAAGCAAGAAGTATTAAGTGAAATAAATGTGTTGAAAATATGCAGTTGTAAACATGTATATATATATATATATATTAATTGCAAATCATAAAGTTGATAAATCAATTTTGGTGTCAGAAATGATAAGTCATTTCGATGTTTGAATATATCATTTTTTATTGTTACACACTAAAACAAGGAAAATAGATGCTATAAACAATTATTAAAAATTGTTTTTTTAACTAGTCAAATAACTTTTTTGCACAAGAAGGTTTTCCTTGATTTTCTGATTTGTTTGTCTCATATATGTGTTGCTCGGCCACGACAAGTGGGTATAGCTCCACCCGAGAAACGTACACATGTAGTCGGTTACGATGACTTTGAGTATACATGAGTATCATGTCGCGCTCCTGTATAGCATCAGCCAAAAGCACAAGACCCGAATCAAAACTACAAGTTGGTTTCTTTATATAAATAAATGTTGATGAGTTTCCATCGTAACCCAAACAGTTTGTTAATAATAATTTCACTTGTTCGGTTAAAAAGGTGTCCAACTCTACAGGATCTATGGTAGCAACCATCTCACCAACAAATTCTCTTCCAGGCGGACTAGTAAACCTTCCATAATGGTGTAGTAGGACTTTGAATGTCATTTTTTGAAATTTAAAATGAGTTAATGAAACAGTGTAATGTTGTTGTTGAAGTTGAACCACCAATATGTGGTTTATATAGTGTGACCCACAACCACATTTATTGTTTTTCATTAATGACAATGAGATTGTCAAAATAGCGTAAATTAGTTAGTGATTAACCTAGTCTCAGGGACTTGGCAAATCAATGTTTATATTTAGTGATTGAGTTGTCCAATCTGTCATTTATTTGTCAAAATCATGTCATAAATCGCGTAAAAACTTAGTGATTAACCTAGTGTCAGGGACTTGTCAACTCTATGTTTATATATACTCATTGAATTCTTTACTTTGTTATTGAATTGTCAAAATCATATCATAAATCGCGTAAAATACTTAGTGATTAACCTAGTGTCAGGGAGTTGTCAACTCAATGTTTCTACATACTCATTGAACTGTTTAACCTGTAATACATATTCTGTTTAGCGTATTTATAGCAATAATGTTCAAATATTCATGTAGTGTTGATTGTACTAACATAATAACTTTAATTGAAATTGAAAAATATTACAACATTACATTGATATCATATATTACAATGTAACAACAAACCAACAGAAATCATAAAAACAAACAATTGCTTAAAAACCAAAAGACTTAAACCAATTATTTGAATCATTCGTGTCTAGATCATCTATATGTTGCGATGCATATTGTTGAGAATTGTATTGTTCATACATTTGAGATGATTCTGCGTGATGTCCATCGTATGCCTGAGATGTGTTTGTGAAATATTGCTCGTAAGGTTGTGACGGATATGGGGTTTCATTGTATTCTTGTGATAGGTATGTGGTTGCATTGTATTGTTGTGATGTGTAATGGTTAAAACTATTGAAAGTGTTGTCATACTGTTGATTTGGGTTGTAGAATGATGGTTGGTTGTTTTGTGGAATTTCTTGATCATGTTGTGTATGGTTGTTTACAGGTGGCTCAACAACAAATGGTTTATTGCATTGATCACGTCTGTGTCCCGCTTGTTTGCATCTGCTACAATGTATAACCCTTGGCTCCTCTCTTTAAGATTGTATACGGTTTTTATTTTTAGGACAACCGGGCTGTGGGTTGTCTATTCGAGGAGGAATAGCTTTTTGAATATTGTGCAAAAATTCCCATTGTTGAATATTTCCAAGGAAATGAATTGATTCCGAATAAGTCCCTTGATATTTAGGTTTTTTAAACCAATCTGTGACATATTTGACAAAATCCGTCAAACCCAAAAACCTTGTTACAACTATTACGTGCCCACACGGAATCCCTGAAAGCTGCCATTTACGACATTCACAGATGCCTGTTTGTAAGTTGACTTCATGAATATACTGACCGTCTAAAACTTGGTATTGATAGTCGTTAACACCTTTAACAACCCATGTCATGCTTTTCATCCTTTTTTTGCCACTTTGTTTGCTACCCAATCAGTTATTTCATACGTTATACTTGCTATAAGAATACGTAAACAAGAATCGATATAGCAGTTGATATTGATTAAAAAATAGTTGTATATTAGGTGCTGTAAGAAAAATACCTGCTAGTTTTCGTTGTTTATAGTACCATTCTTGCACCATCGCACGATACGTCTCTGCTAACTTTAACACGTGTATTTTCCTATGTATTACACTATAAGCATTAACGGACTCCACACTGTTCGATGTCATGTAATTGTAACGAACTATAGGGCAATGCGTCTTTGACTATCTTTAAGGACTAGCTTCACAAAGCTTTTGGTATGCATTAGGCTAAACAAGTTATAGTCTTCTCATGCTTGTTTCAAAGTCTTCTCGTGTATATGCCTTGCATATTTTCCAGAATAAACCTTTTCTTTGTTTGTTTTTCAACGATAGGTTCATCATAAGATGACCACAACATATAACATGAAAGGTTAAAGGGAATTCATTTTGTACTGCCAAAGCTTTAGCAGGATGCCTATCAGATATGGATAGCAAATTGGGGTTATCACCAATACTGATCTGTAGTACCCCAAAGTCTAGCACGAAGCTTCCAATCACATTGTTTATAATTATAACATTTTAATTGACACCTTTCTAGGGCTGACCTGTCTACTAAAAATTGGAAACCATCATTTAAAGCTTTCAACCTAACAGCAAAGACTAAAGCTTCTTTATTGTCAAAAATGTTACCCTCTTTAACTTCTGATTCTTGACTTTACTGCTTTGAAATCATAGGTTTTGACTTGTAAAACTAAATAACTTATTTAATACTAATCATATATAAAATGTATTAAATTTTTTAAAACAAATAAGTACCCAGTCAACATCACTCCACGCTGGATACGGACGCGTTGTACCATCCAATGTTTCAATAATGTGTTGGTCCGTCTCTATCATAAAACGTTGATTTTTCGTATGTATACTTACCGTACCCTTTTTGGCCACTGTCCACAGGGCATTTTCAGGCCTACTCCTAATTAATAGCTCCATCCACGAGTTCATGTGCTGATTCAAAAACAAACTAACCAAAATAAATCGATGTTTTTGGAAAAATATAAATTAATCCTTTATTAGACTTGTATTAATAAATTTACGTCCCTGGACAACCAACCCACTTGGTTGGCCTGTTTCAGTCTGTAAATGTCAGGCATACACAAATAAGGTACTAGTTGTCGTCAAAATCTAGTTGGAACTGAACAACCCTTCATATAACAATCTAAGTAAATCTCGTAGGGGTTGTTAAGAAATTCCGACAAGTTAACATAATTATCTCGTCGCACCTAAACAACCAAGTTAACAACCAATATCAATACACATAATTGGTTGAGTTTATTTAATAATTTATATAAAAGACTAACAATGACCTTATTAGGGTCCACTTTTTCATACACTAAGATATTACCAGTGAATTGGTCACCGAAAAACATAATGTCATCTCTTCCTTCATTGTCATCGTAAAAAACGTTCCCAAGATTTAAAGGTAATACATTGGCCTTATTGACCTTATTCTTAGTTTTATTACCACCCACTTGCTTGGGAAAAAAACTGAGTAGGAAAGGCTTGTTCCACTATAGGCCCAGCCTATAAAATATGGACGTTGTTCCCTCTTTCCTCGATTCGGTATATTCTAAAAACAACAATTAATAAACATTTATTACTTCATGATGGTTACTACTATATAAGCATATTCGTTTATAAATTTAGCATTACCTGGTCCAATAAGCCAGCAGCATCAGGATGCGTCTCAATAGGGTTTGCGAATTTAGATTACCCATATGAGATGGAATCTGGCTTTGCCAATTGAAATGTTAACCAGGAGCGACGGATAGCGTTGGGGTGGGTTGTTTTTTTTTAGCCTAAATAGAGTGGCCGACTGCGCCGCCATCTGGCTTTGCCAATTAGATGAACCAGGTTGCGATGGCATTAGGGTTTGCCAGTTTGTTGGCGTACCCATATTAAAAAATGATTTCTTTGCATGGGTCTGGAAAGAAGATCGACCACCCTGTCACATAAATACAAAATTATAATATTTACCTACTTTTCGTTATATTAAATGCACAAAAATTATACCTGATTGCTTTGGAATTCACTAAAATCGCTTATCCCATAATGTTGGCTGACAATGATCCGTCCTTTATTCGCTTCTCGCACCGGGCCAACATTCATACCCTCCATAAATTTACGCATTTGTTCATACATTTTTTCGCGTTCAACGTCCTTTTCCTCATTTCCTCAAAATCTCTTTTTTGTTGTTCAAAATCTCTTTTTTGTTCCTCAAATTCTCGATAAAAGTCTGATGGAACTTCAAACATATTTTGTCGGTTTAAAAAATGAGGTACTCGTTCAGCTTGATCAATAACGCCGTCAAAATATGCCCTACTAGAAACCCACTAGTCAGATCGAGCCTCAATGTCATCTGGTGTCAATCTTGAAACAGGTAGATTTCCCTTTAAAATAAAAGAATGAAATTAATTATGGAATAAATAACGTAATCATATTAGTAAACTATACAATTAAATCAAACTCACATGAAAAAAAACAAAAACCATGCTTCGCAAAAACCTGCCCTTTTTACTCCAAGCAGCTGCTCTAGGATAATGACTGTGACGATTATAATACGTAGTCGCCGTTACTCGGAAAGACTCCAATATACAAGTCTAAAAAAATTATTTGTTTCAATTACTTAACGTTATAAATATAGCTTAAATGCAAAATTAAATATTATAAACTAAATTATGACATACCTTGAATGTTCAAGTAAATCCAAAGATCGAATATGTTTTTTCATCAACTTCATCTATAGGTTGACTGGCATATAAGGACGGCCAACGTCTAACGTTTGCATCCTTTAGTTGTGAGTATAATGTCGGCTACACATACGAACCCCAAGGATACTTGTCCTAACGAACTCTATCATTGGCTAACCTTAAGATCCAATCAGGGACACTACGTCTACCCTCCACACTTAATAACACAAGTTGCAAAATACCTACACAATAAAGGCTAACAACATCGTCGTCGTGTAATCTATCAAACAACTTGCTATCAATCAATGTTTCCACAAATTTTCCTGTTATATGTTCACCATCTAAAGATGACGGAAACATCCGTCGCCTAAAAGGAATAAGATCTTCATCGTTGTCATAGTCAGCCCAATACTCGACCACAAACCTTAACCCAGTAACAAGGCAAAATTATTCTCTCCCAAATTATATTTGTAAATTATTAAGTATATGGTAATACACGGGAACATTTCATTTTCATTACCTACTAACTCCATTTGCCGACCTAACATAAAATGTATTAGTTGACAATTCTCAGTCCAATCTTTTTGATCTAAGACCCAACCAAAACAAGTTTGCCTAAATAGTGCTTCCCGTTGACTGCCACCAATTTTTTCTCTAATTTTTTTAATCAAACGTAACTTACTTCTACATGTAACAAGAACACGGGGTGCCTAAATTAACAAAAAAATATATAACAATATATTACTACGCATATAAAAATCAAAAAATAAAATAATGGATAATTTAACATAAAAGTATTATACCTCGTAATCGCTCAAATCCATCTTATAATACACAAGTAAAAGACCAAATCACCAATGCAACAACAACAACAACAACTTCAAACCAAGTACTACTTCAAACCAACAACAACAACAACAACTTAGCAAAACTTCTTGAATTCAACTACTACTGTTTTTTATAACTAAAGATATGCATATGTTGTCTACTATATCACTTCTCATTTATATTCATAATCTGATTCGAATTGTAGAAAACAACAAAATACTACTGCAATTGGCATTGATACATCATTTCCTTAAGTGTTATATCATTTCATACTGTATGATTTTGTGCTTCCCAAAAAAACTCGTGATCACTATAAAAGATGCGTGATCCAAATAATTTACCTGACAACAACAATGACACAAGCTGACAACTTTTTTTTGGACCACCATTTAACTTGCGCAATCTAAATATATTATAAATTAGGGCTCCAAAAACCATTTCGTTAATTGCTATGTATGCTAAATGGCTGACACGTGGCAATCACTATAATCACTACATACTTTGCGTGATCCAAAAGGCTATTTTGGAAAATCGATGCCTGCTGGGTCTCTACGGGGTAACACAAAACCCAATGGGTTATTTACGTAAAAATCGCTAAATACTCTGATTGGTTGACATTTAGGTTTCGTTTGTTTTTTCTAAAAAATCACTTCTTGCCTTTTTTGTCTGCAGGAGGGAAGATGTTACCAAAGAAGTGTCTTTGTTTTTTTGCAGACACAAGTACTAAAAAGCACTTCTTACTTCTGCAATATTTCAAACATAATCTTTCACTTCTTTCCACATCTTCAACACCACCTCCCACCACCACCACCACCACCCAATTTTTCACCTTTTTGCGTTTTCGTACGTTTTATCAGTTTTCTTACGTTTTCGTCCGTTTTTTACGTTTTCGTCCGTTTTTTTACGTTTTCATCCGTTTTCTTACGTTTTGGTACATTTTGGTTCGTTTTCGTCCGTTTTCTTACGTTTTGGTATGTTTCCGTCCGTTTTGGTACATTTTCGTCTGTTTTATTTTGTATTCGTCCGCCTTTTTAAGTTTTTGTTCGTTTTCGTCTGCTTTTTAATTCGTTTTCGTCTGTTTTTCGTTCGTTTTCCTCCCTTTTTGTATGTTTTCGCCTACTTTTTTATATTTTTGTTCGATTTCTTACGTTTTAGTCTGGTTTTTTTACGTTTTCCTCCGTATTTTTATGTTTTCGACCGTTTTTAAGTTTTCGGCCGATTTTTTACGTTTTCGTCCGTTCTCTTACGCTTTCGTCCATTTTTTACGTTTTCGTTCGTTTTTTACGTTTTCGTCCGTTTTTTTACGTTTCTCGTCCATTTTTTACGTTTGCGTATGTTTTTTTACGTTTACGTACGTTTTTAACGTTTTCGTTCACTTTCATCGGAAGTAGACGAAAACGTAAAAAACATACGAAAACGTGCAAAAACAGACGCAAATGTAAAAAAACAGACGAAAACGTGCAAAAACGGACGAATACGTAAGAAACGTACAAAAAGGTAAAAAAACAGACGTAAACGGATGAAATCGGACGAAAACGTAAGAAAACGTACGAAAACGGATGAAATCGGACGAAAATGTAGAAATCGTACGAAAATGTAAAAAATAGACAAAACGTAAAAACAGCTAAAAATGGACGAAAATATAAAAAAATGGACGAAAAAGTAAAAAACGTAAAAAACAGACGAAAACGTAAAAAAACGGACGAAAAGGTAAAAAAAAACGGAAGAAAACGTAAAAAATGAAATGTTTTGCCACCTCTAAACACTAGTGAAAAAGATAAAGAAAAAAATGAATGAAAGAAGTACTTCAATAGAACAAAAAACAAACGATCTTTTTCATGCAAATGAAAACTTTAGATGCACCACAACAAAATAGTTAACTTTTCACACTTATTAAGGCACGTTTTCACACTTTATAGTGTGTGGAGTTGAAAAGTTCACACTTACTTTGTGTGAACCAAATGGGTGTAGCAAATAATTTCACACTTGTAAATGTGAAGATTTATAAAAAAGTCCACATTTTCAATGGTGAAGATTTTGAAACAATGTGATTTTAAAAAAACTCATCACACTACTTAGTGTGAATAATTTTTTCACACTCATAAGTGTGAGTATGTTAAAAAAAAGTTCACGATTTCAAAAGTACGAAGAAAAAAGTGTGAATAAGTGACTAATTTATTGTAGTACTCTTCTTCTGCAGATATGGTTCACCGATGAAGAAGTAGAACCTTTGAAAAACAAACGAAGCCTTAGTCGTGACATGTTTTGATTTACGGATTTTAATGGAAATTGTTAACACCACATGTTATTTTACCATCTACATTTTGTTGACAAAATATTATGTGAATTACATTGTTTTCTTTAGATTTGTATGTATCTTTATGAATAAAAGTTAAGTTATAAATTATAAGGGGATAACTTAACTACAATTATTGTAGTCAACTGGCTACAATCCCTCTCACAAAATACACAAAAAATGACTCGGGAGCCCACACAAAAGACGCAAGGACTCACTTTCAGACACAAGAAACTCACAATTTTTAATACAAAATGTAGTCAAATTAGCTACAATAAATTGTAGTTAATATATCCCCAAATTATATTGTTAATCATTATTATGGCTCTTAAACACCACCAAATAAATTTAGATAAAATAAATGCCCTTCTAAATACTGTGTGAGAATAATGGTAGTGATTTTAAATCATGTATGGGACATGAGATAATTAGTTGCTTTTAAGAAAACGAATACAAAAGTATTTGCACGTAGAATAAGTCTCAAGATAGCAAGTGAGAGCCGATGGCGACCCGTGAGAGAGAGTAGACTTTTTAGAGCACGGGGTATGGTAACGTCGTGCTTGGCGTTGAGCCTACGTGGCTCCGCCGTTAGTGGTGTTACCACACCCCACCTCTGTGTTGGCCAACGGCGTTGGGCACGGCGTCAAGCCACCAACGCACGTTGCAATCTCTTTTTTTTTTCTTTTTTTTTGCGTTTTTATAATTTTGTGGTGTGTGTGTGTTGACTGTGTGTTTTAGTGTGTGTTAAGTGTGTGTTTTTGTGTGGCTGTGTGGAATGGTTAAAGGAAAAAGAAGACTCAGTTTTTGCAATTTAGTCCTTGTGGTTTTTCTTTTACTTCTTTTTTACTTGTGGCTTTTATAAGTAAAAAAATTATTTTAATTTGATAATTAAAAATTGTTTATTTTAAAAATTGTTAAAAAAGAAATATTGGTGGTTCTCAAAAAGTGATGTTAATGGTGTTATGATTACTTGGGTTTTTTGAGTGTTGGTGTTATGGTGTTAAAGCTGATGTGGCGCTGATGTGACGGTGTTAATGATGTTACCATACCTTGTGCTCACATGTAGTCACAATTCTTAAGTTTTATTAAAGTATAGGGTATAGTGGCACATACTGACACATGTCAGTTTGTCACCTCAATGCAAAATTAGACTAGCACACAACTCACTAACACACTAAAAAACACATGGTATCATGATATGCCACTTTTTACTTTATTTGTTTTTCTTCATTTTTTCAAGAAACAAACTATTTTTTTTCCGGTTCGGTTCATCTCAATTTGTTAACACATTCTAGGATGGATTTATTGTCTCCATTTCCTTTTACAACCAGTAGATGATCAACTCCATGTCGATTTCTTATCCAACTGGGCAACTGGTTTCATATGCCATGAAACACAATCCACATGATGATCACATATAGGCGACGCCATCAACACGATTAATTACTTTGATGACTAACTGAAGGATCACCCTTCTGAAACCTACAATAGATATATTTATATATTTATCATACAAAACCCAAATATGAACACAACTTATAATAGTATCATCAAGACTTTTTCTCACACATACATGTACGTGGTTAGGTAAAAAATTAGGTTAGAGGTAGTTCCAAAGACGTAGTTATCCACTACGTGGTTTATTATAAGTATAATGACTTTTTCATGTCAACTACATCGGTGGGAAATCTCTCCTTAATATCTGGTTAATACGTGTCAAAATCAATCAATATATACTAGTTATATTTTTAAGCATATTCAAATATGTAAGGAGTTGAATAACGAATTTGTGACAACAATATGTGCTTCCAATTCCCTCTCAATTTTCATGCATTCATGCTTGAAATGTTATAAAATGGGTTAAAAATTTATGAACAAGTTCCCCTTATCTTTTGACACTATAGTTATTTGGAGGCTCAAACCATTTGTTTGAGCTTATTAGCTTATATGTGTTATATAAGCTTAAAGTAAATGTTTGACTAAGCTTATATGAGTGAGCTTATAAGCTTATATAAGAAGGTTTTGATAAACTCAAACTTTATGACTTATATGAGAAACTAAGTCAAACACTTAACAAGTGTTTATGAGCTCATGATATATAAGTCATAAGCCGCTTATATAACATAAGCATAAGCGCAATCCATATACTTAGCCAAACACCCTTTTATTAAATATAGACTTCGTCTTACAAAGTTTTCTATTTGCGTGAATCGTTAGAAAAATCATATATCTCTTACAATGACAGCAATATATAATTAAAGAAAAAAGTTGACGTTAAAAGAGCATAACGGTATATTGAACTTTGACGTGATCGTCGCTAAAAGGCAAACGAATAAGGCCAAAACAAAACATTGCGATGAAAGGATACAGGGTTGATATACAAGTGCGACACAAACTTGTAAAAAAATTGCGCATAACGTAACGAACTTTTATTTTATTCATTTAAGTTATTAAACATATGAAACACAATATATGTGTCACGGAACTTATAAAACAAGACATTTATGTTACTTAACTTATCTAAAAATAAGCGTTCAAATCACTCATATAAACACTAAAGTTATATAATAGTAATCTAAATGTCAATTCAAGTAGGTTTAGTAACCCAAATCCGCAACTGATGAAAGAGTGCCAACAACATGTTAAGCTTATATTTCTAAGATCAGATTTGCAGCTCTTGCTAACAGCTTAGGGGATTGGTTTGAATAACTCTATTGACAAAGATACCAAGCATCGTCATAACCTTTACATTGTTTTCAAGTATAAGGTGAGTTCCATACCATGATAAAGATTGAAATAGGACCCGAAAGACAACCCACCATTGAAACTTGTTTTCCTCTCGATCTGTTCGTTCCCACTTGTCTTCTCTCCACTATGTGAAGTGAGAGATCTTTCACTTCACCATAGCAGGAACCTCGCTAACCATGAAAGGTCAGTTACACAAACCACTGGGGTCCCCTCCAGCTTTCAAAAAGTGCCCTCATAATTAGGTTCCTTATAAAGATGGTTCATGGCGGATTATAGGAAGTCAACGAGAAGCTTTTTTATTTCTTATGAAAAGCACCACGACACCCACTATTTCTCGTAATAAGTCATCAGCATATCGTGCATAACAAATCCTTATTAAGTGATGGCTTTTTAAGGGGGTCGGCTTACGGGCCAAGCGTGACCTGAAAACTAATATTGCCTCCCCACCCAACTCTATCAACAAGCCCTTTCTTTTGCAATATTAAAAAAAGTCTCTCATGACTCAAATATTATTACAACATTCTCTACCATAGAATTCGGCATTAGGGGTCAACCCCACAACTTCTATTAGAGAGATGTAGCAAAAGAGGCTCGAGAGCTTATTAAGGAAGGTGATAAGGGCCGACGAAGGCTGTAAAACAAAAGAGCTTTTTCGATCCCCGTGATATGGGGGGTGCTTATGAGAGGGGTATGCCACAGCGAAATAAGGGAATGAAAGGCCGCTTAGCGTTGAAGGGGGGGGGGAGGTGAAGCTTGCTTCCTGTCCAAGGTCTTCTTGGTCATAAATACGACATGTCCACAATATAACCGACCTTATTCTCTAAACGATCAGATTCTCCTACTTTTGTTGGATCCTCACTATATTCTGATCGAGCTTGTGTAGATAGACGTTGTCTAGTAGGGCCCATACTAATAGGGCTGAGCAAAACCAAACGAAAACCGAACCGAACCGACAAACCAAGCCGAGCCGAACTGACCGAAACCGAACCGATCATTTTCGATTCGGTTTTCGGTTTTGTATATTTATGGTTTTCGGTTTCGGTTTTGCGTGGTTCGGTTCTATTCGGTTCGGTTTCGGGTTAAAACCAAAAAAAATATGCCTAAACTATCTATTCGGTTCGGTTTTGCTCGGCTCGGTTCGGTTTCGGTTTTATTCGTTTCACTTCGGTTCGGTTTTTGGTTCATGTTTTCACTAAAGTCGGTTTTTGGTTCGGTTCGGTTTTTGTCGGTTCGGTTCGGGTTTGAACCGATGCTCAGTCCTACATAGTTTTACACTATGTGGAAGGAGTAAGGGCCCTTTTCCGCCCCTCCGAGTCATCCGACAGAAAAGATTAGATGAATAGGGTAAAAGAACTTGGGGTCTTCATTCTTTTACTTAAAGATGGGGATGATTCAATGTCGGTCGATGGTGTGAAACACTTTGTGATGTCGAATTCCAAAAACCAGGTAGCGTTCCCAACTTTTCTTTGATCCTTCTTTAGGACGAGTGGCATCCTCCACCCGAGCGAAAGTGTGATGTGTCTGGAAACTCGGGATTGTAAATGGATTTGAGTACCATTTTGATAGCCTCTTTCATGTTCCTTTCTATCGGTAGGATTATTGTGAGCGGTCTAAAATTTTCCCTTATTTATGTAACAATTCGCATTTTTCACATTATTTTACGTCAATAAACTTTCAATTATTTATTTTAACTTTTACGCGGTTACTTTTTTAACCGTTTAATTAAATCGCGCAAACTAAAAATCAACATTTAACATAAACTGACATCAAACAAAAAAAAGTTTACATCAAACAGGTGTTATATAATTATTACAAAGACAATTTATAACTTTTCAATTTTTATTTTTATTCGTTACATAAAACATATACGTTACGCGATAAATTGCATTTTTGCATGCATGTAAACCCTTAAACCTTTCTACACTTCAACAAATACCCACAATAATACCCAATACCAAAAATTTATTTATTTCTTACCTATTTTTAACCCAAAATCAGCCCCTCCCCTGAATAATACATAAATCATCTACTAAGTTACCTTTTTACTAGTTTATATTAACCTTTACCCAAAATGCAAACCCTAACCTTTAACCCATGGATTCAAGCCACCAAAAGCATGCTTGTTCCCCCTTAGCTGCACATACACAAAATACACACACTTTTGGATGCATGATTGGTGTTATCACATTCTACGATGTCCTAAATATTAAACAATGCAAGATACCTTACCTAGACTTGGTTATTTATACACAAGTTACTCATTCAATAATTCATAAAGCAAAACTCAACAAAATATTTCCCTTTTTCTCTCTTTGAAGTCGGCCAAGAACACAAAACCAAGAAACATTAGGTGTTTTGATTTTCTACAAGTATTTTTCAAGTATATTCAAGGGTTTAGGTTAGAAATCAAACAAAAGGGGTTTGAATTAGGCTTAGATTTGTGTTCATCTCATCATCCTCATTCACTTAAGGTCCATTTACAAATCTCTATACTTTCATATATTTCTTATATTTTTATACATCTTGTTTATATAGTTACATCACCATCTAGTATTTATTTTATAAGTTTATAAAATAAAATAAACATGAACAAAATTCGAATACATAATTATCTATGATGAAATGATATTTAAAATGTGTTAGAATGCAAGAACATATTTTATACAAGTGTTGGATTATTTATATAATTAATTTGGTGAATTAGTTATTATAAGTTTATTTATAAAGTTTATAAATAAATAATCACGAGGATATTTTATTTGGTCATAAAATGATGGGCATAAATTAGAGGACTTAAAATATGTACAAAATGTGTTATTAATCAAATTAGAGGACTTGTAATGATTTAATTATGTTAAAAGTTTATAAAACAAATTTTATAAGCATTAAATTCGAATAGTTATACTTTCTGTGAAAATTCAAACCTTTAATAAATTCTGAAAATATTTTATTTTGATAGTATATTTTATGAGGATTTCGAATATATAAAGAACTTGAGAAACGAAGCTATAACGAAGAAGTTACAATTTTACGAGATTACGATAATTAAATGTATAAAAATGTTTTTATAAAAACTGGTACTGTTTTGACACTGTTAAAATGTATGAACATTTTATTTTGATAGAACATCTCAACACGATCTTGTGGATATAAGGAACTTTAAAAACGAAATTAAAACGAAGGAGTTATGATTTTTATAAATAGTAAATTTATAAAAGCTATTTTGATTTTTCTGTCATGACACAAAGTTTTATAAATTTTGTGACCATTTTATTAAAATAGAACTTCTTGTCATGAATCCGTACATATAAAGAACGCATAAAACCGAGCTAAAATGAGAAAGTGATGTATTTTTAAAGTTTTTTAAAAAGTAAATAAACTTTTGCAACTTTATATAAAAGCTGTGAACAACTTATAAAACTGCAGAAAACTAAAGCTGTAATTTTGAGGTCCTTCGATTTCGATTCGGCCAAAGTGCAAAACTACAAAGTGGTTCCGAACGACATTTTACTTAAACCGTTAAATTCTCATAATTTTTGAATGGGTAGATATTTAATTAGAAAATACAAAGACAAATATATTTTTATATAAAAGTTTATGCACTTTTTCTAAAGTGTATAAAAGCTGTTGGAATCTTAAAACAAGGAATACAAGTGTTTTCGAGTCTGTTGGGCTATAAAAACCTTAAGAAACAATGTAATATCATTTATATAATATTTATATACGTTTTTAACTTGATAAATATTATTTTATAAAATAATTAAACTATTTATATAATATCATTATATAAATACTAAAAATATTAAATCAAGTATCATTAACAAATAATCAATCGTTGGACAAAGATAATATTTTTCACAAACACATATACTTGAACATTTATTCTACAAGTACAATTTAAATATTGTTTCGATCTTATAAATTAAACAAACATATTTAGGTGGTGATGTAACTCTATAAAATTATATGTTGTGTTTATTCAAATACATTCTACTCATACGACCTATAAATTAATTAGGTTGCAATCGGACTTTACGTGACGATACACTCATTTGATTTTATAATCAAATTCATTCACTAAGGTGAGTTTATAGCCCCACGTTTTACTTGTTTTAGAGCACAGGGAGTCGTGGTGCCAAACTCTTGGTGCCAAACTCCAAAAGTGGTGCCACGTCAGCAAAATGGAGTTTGGCACCAGAAATGCCATGGCACCAGAATTCAGTGGGAGTGGTTTGGCACCAGAATTCTGGTGCCATAGCATTTTTTTTAAATAAACTCAAATTAAATTTTATTCAATTAAAACATATTAAACATTACATAAAACTTAAACATTATTAAACATTACATAAATAAAAACACAAACTACTCATCATCATTATTCCATAGATGCTCCATAAGGTCTTGTCGAAGATCGGTGTGTGTTTTCCTATCGCGTAGTTCTTTTGTCTTCCTAACATGTAAGTCACATCTTTCGACCCAGTCTCTAACAATGTTCGGTGCTGGATTCACGAACATATCTCTGAAGTTAACTTCAAATCCCTCGTCTTCCAATATCATGTTATGTAAAATTATACAACAATACATGATTCTCTTGAGGGTGTTGATTTGCATTGCACGCGCGGGTTGTCGTATAATACCCCAACGACCTTGTAGGACTCCGAATGCCCGTTCAATATCTTTTCTTGCAGCTTCTTGAACTCTCTTAAACTTCAAGGATTTTTCATCCCTTGCAACAGAAAACGTTTTGACAAACGTAGACCATGCTGGATAAATACCGTCGGCTAAATAGTAACATTTCCTATATGTATGCCCGTTTACAACAAACGGACACTCTGGAGCTATATCAGCAATTTCATCATCAAATAATGGGGAACCATATAACACATTTAAATCATTATTCGCACCAGGAACCCCAAAATATTCATGCCAAATCCACAATTTTTGATCAGCAACAGTTTCTAACATAAGAGTTGGGTATTTATGAGTACTCCTTTTGAACTGCCCATGTAAGGCCTTTGGGCAATTTTTCCAATCCCAATGCATACAATCGATACTCCCGAGCAATCCCGGGAGTCCATGTTTTTCTTCGTGCAATTCATATGTTTTTTGAATATCAGTTGCAGTTGGCTTTCTTAAAAAATTATTATGATATAAAACGTGAATGCATTTAGTAAAGTGATCTAAGCATTCTCGTGAAGTACGTTCAGCAATTTGCAAATACTCATCAAATGCATCAGGTGCAGTGCCGTATGCCATTTGGCGTATGGCGGATGTGCACTTTAAAATAGGACCAATACTATTACGACCGATCGCATCGATCCGTACTCTAAAATACCTAAAGTACTCAGGCAGGGGTTGCACATTATAACTTAAGATATCGTTGAGTATTTTATTAAAAAGTGTAGAACTCATACGATACCTGCGCCTAAACTTTTCTTCAGGATATTTCGGTTCATACTCGTCGTCACCAAAATAGTCGTCGATTAGCCTTTGTTCCGCCTCTTCTCGTTCACGAAATATATATGTCCTCCTCCTCTTTGGACCATCACTCGAACCCCCGGCTTCTTGCTCACACAAACCCACATAATGTTGATACGACTCATAATCCCGCATATATCGATCATAGTCGGGTTGAAAGAAAGCATCATAATGATCGTATGTGTCGGTTGGGTCGAAATCGTTGAGATTATTTTGATCCATATTTGAAAGAAAAAAGAGAAG
This sequence comes from Tanacetum coccineum, assembly GCA_026074375.1. Lineage (NCBI taxonomy): Eukaryota > Viridiplantae > Streptophyta > Magnoliopsida > Asterales > Asteraceae > Tanacetum > Tanacetum coccineum. Next base: position 52,387 of record BQNB010007181.1, on the reverse strand, counting down.
TATTGAAGTAGAAGATGTATTGAAAGTGTGTGTGAAGTATGAAATAAAAAGGGGGTATTTATAGGATTTTTAAAGGGGTAAAATTGTGATTTTGGGGGTATTTTTTTGAATATCCGCTCCCCCTAACGGATAGATTTAAAAAAAAAAGTTTGGCGTGGGATGTTAGCCACGGGCGAGAGGCTTGGTGCGACGCCACGAAGTGGTGCGCCGTCGGCTCCTTTCTCCACGCCAAGGCTTGGCGGCCAAGCTACAGCCAACCGTTCCCCATTGGTCTTACATATACGTTATCACTTGTGGGATGAGAATACATGCGCATTACAATCGTTACATATTGTTTTCAAAACTGATTCCAACTGTTTACGTGAACGTTACAATCTATTTAATGATTCATTACAAACTGTTTTACCCATCATTTACCTATCTCGAAATGAGATGACATCCACGCTTTATTATGGACGCAAGTACAGTACTTTATTTTGAATGATTTACGGATTCCTAAGTAGAATGAATGTTAAAAACTGCTGGTAAGCGCGAGTGTTATAAATTTAGATCTTTATTTGGGGGTGAACTACCAATTCGGGTGATTCGCTCTCATAGTTTCCGGCTGGTACCGAATACCCAACCTGATTACATGTCGAAGATTGATTTACATTACCATGAACTTTTATTGTTCCTTGAATAATGTGGATACATTAGTAGAGCCTCAGTATCAAAGAACTTAGGGCAATTGAAATTCAATTATGTGATATCCTGTGGTATTGTATGTGATATAATAGTCACACACACTTTAAACAATTGCGGTCCAACACTTATACTGACATTTTGTGACTATTTAAGGATTGAAATGGTCATGCATACTTTACAAATCTTGAATATCAACATTTTAACAAACACATTTTGTGTGGTTTGTGTTTATACGCATTTTAAGGAAACCTATATATTTAAGTTTATGCGTTGCAAGTCATGTATGGGCAGGACTTGCAACATAGTAAATTTATATATATAGTTTTGTGGTTTACATTTATACTTACCTAAACCTATGCAAACACCAACTTTATAGTGCCACTACCTTAAGCATGTATTCTAAGTAACTTAGATGTTGGCTTATTGATGTGCATTAGAGTCTACACATTTCAAGAATACATTCAGGGATTTATACAAATCAAATCTCGTTGTATTATTTCATGCTTTTCATTGTGATAAAACTTTAGGACAAATGATATATCAAGTTCAATTTTTAGAAAATCAACGAGATTACTTTTCAAACGACTCATTTAGAGGTCGTTCTCTCATATCTTGTGCTATTGTATTATGAAGTAACGCTACGAAACCTTATTTCGTACGACCATTTTGGGGTGTACAGACTTAGTATTCAGAGGCCAAGGTTTATAGAGTACCGGTTGCATATTGTACATATGACTATAACGATTTCACACACATTGCATTCAATCAAAAATTTTCATGAGCACTACACTACTTTCCTTATGTGTCTTACTTTATTGTACGTGACTTATATATGTATATATATAATTTATATTATATATATAATCAATATATTAAATATCTATATATATATATATATAAATATAAATATGATATGTATGTGTTGTGTGTGTATGTTGTTTTTATACTATACATAGTACACCTATAACATATATACTCTTATATACCTACATATATATTTTATTTATGTATATAAATACATACATATATATTTATAAATAATATATAGTATTATATACTCATATATTATTTTATATATATATCTATACTATATATAATTATATAATAGATATATCTTTATATTTTAATATATATATATGTATATTATACATTCATACATTACAACTCATTATATATATTTATATATTTTACTATATTATATATCTTATATTAAATATATATATATATTATATATATATGTATGTATGTATAGCATTATAATTATGTATATCTTAAAAATATATGTATGTATGTATTTACAGATATGTATAAATACATTTCTATATATACATCACACAACTATATATATATACAACATACTATATAATATAGTATTGCTCTTACATATACTTTATCACTTTTGGGATGAGAATACATGCGCATTTACAAATCGTTACATACTTGTTTTCATAACTTGATTACAAACTCGTTTACGTGAACGTTTACAAACTCATTTACATGATTCATTACAAACTCGTTTACACACTCATTTACATATCTCGAAATGAGATACATCACACGCTTTACTTATGGACGCAAGTACATTACTTTACTTTTGAACTGATTACGGATTCCCTAAGTAGAATGAACTGTTAATTACTGCTGGTAAGCGCGAGTGTTATAAAATAGATCTATTTGGGGAGTGAATACCCCAATTCGGGTGATTAGCTCTCACTAGTTTCGGCGGTACCGAACTAACAAACATGATACCATGTCGAAGCATTGAATTACATACTCATGAACTCTTATTGTTCCTTGAATAAAGTGGCATACATTCATGTCAGAGCCTCAGTATCAAAGAACTTAGGGCAATTGAAATTCAATTATGTGATATCCTGTGGTATTGTATGTGATATAATAGTCACACACACTTTAAACAATTGCGGTCCAACACTTATACTGACATTTTGTGACTATTTAAGGATTGAAATGGTCATGCATACTTTACAAATCTTGAATATCAACATTTTAACAAACACATTTTGTGTGGTTTGTGTTTATACGCATTTTAAGGAAACCTATATATTTAAGTTTATGCGTTGCAAGTCATGTATGGGCAGGACTTGCAACATAGTAAATTTATATATATAGTTTTGTGGTTTACATTTATACTTACATAAACCTATGAACTCACCAACTTTATATTGACACTCTTAAGCATGTATATCTTAGGTAAATTAGATGCTTGGCTTATCTGATGTGCATTAGAGTCTAGACATTTCAAGAATACATTCAGGGATTTATACAAATCAAATCTCGTTGTATTATTTCATGCTTTTCATTGTGATAAAACTTTAGGACAAATGATATATCAAGTTCAATTTTTAGAAAATCAACGAGATTACTTTTCAAACGACTCATTTAGAGGTCGTTCTCTCATATCTTGTGCTATTGTATTATGAAGTAACGCTCCCGGACCCTTATTTCGCTACGACCCAATTTGGGGGTGTTACAGATTAGTATTCAGAGCCAAGGTTATAGAGTACCAGGTTGCATATTTTACATAGACTATAACCGATTTCACAAACATTGCATCACATCAAAAATTTTCATGAGCATACACACTACTTGCTTATGTGCTTACATTACTTGCTTACGTGACTTATATATATTTATATTAATACTAAAACATTTCTCAAGACATTATGAATGACACGATGGTCTTAAAACTCTTACACGATTTTGCACAAAACGTTTTACATAACATTGGAACTTTTCACAGTCCGTCGATCCCACTAGTTATCTTATCACTCAACTCCGAGTTATATACCCGCCTCATACTATTGAAATACCTACGTCATATAATGACCCGTCTTACCTAGTGAAACCTAAGTTGGAACCATCATAGACCCTATTTTCTTTAAGGAATTCACATTATACTTCATTTTACATGTTCGCTACACTGTGTGGATGATTTTAAATTATCTATCAAATTAATGAGTCGTGAAAATTTTCGTCAATTTTACTTGAAATTTTCATTTATTCATGCAAACCACTATGTGAAGCATTATAACTTTATAAAATATTTTACTATCACATGATAAATCATTTTACTATCGTTGACAAATATTTGCTATCATAAAATAAAGTAACATTTATTTTTACCTTATGGAACTATTTTGTTTCCATCGCGTAAATCATTTTACTATCTTGAGCTATTTAGCTATTGTCTCATAAATTATCATACGATCACCTCACAAATTATTTTGTTGTCATCTTATAAACAACCCTGTTTTCTTATCTTGTGAAATATTTCCTCACACTGTAAACCATTTTGATACTACTTTATACATAACACTATTTTGACGAAAATAAGCATCGCATCGTTAGACCTCAAATATACATAGCCTGATCACCTATGTATAATTCAGGAAGGACCATGCCATGCTGAGAGTAGTCACCATAAAACTTTTGTCAAGAATCAATTTTCCACTTATAACCTTGAAAAGCAAAATTTTGTGTGCGTATTCATAAAACGTGTTTACTTCAGAAAACTGAATAAGTGACCATAGCAACTAGGTAGACCTTTACACCACCTTACTATAGGAAGTCGACATCATCTCACACCAAATCCTAAAAGTCTTCATAATATAAACTAGGAGTTAAAAGCATTTAGGATGACAAAGTTGGTTACCACATTTTGGAGGATTAAGATAAGTATCTTCACCTCTTCACCAACACCACTCTAGAAGGAAACACAAACTGAATTTCGGGACAAAATTCTTTTAACACGGAAAACTGTAACAATCTATATTTTTAGGTCATTTTACGTCAATAAACTCTCAACTATTTATTTTAACTTTTACGCGATTACTTTTTTCAACCGTTTAATTAAATCGCGTAAACTAAAAATCAACATTTAACATAAACTGACATCAAACAAATAAGAGTTTACGTCAAACAGGTGTTATATAATTATTACAAAGATAATTTATAACTTTTCACTTTTTATTTTTATTCGTTACGTAAAACGTTTACGTTTCGCTATAAATTGCATTTTTGCATGCATGTAAACCCTTAAACATTTCTACACTTCAACAAATACCCACAATAATACCCAATACCAAACATTTATTTATTTCTTACCTATTTTTAACCCAAAATCAGCCCCTCCCCTAAATAATACATAAATCATCCACTAAGTTACATTTTTACTAGTTTATATTAACCTTTACCCAAAATGCAAATCTAACCTTTAACCTATGGATTCAAGCCATCAAAGGCATGCTTGTTCCCCCTTGGCTACACATATACGAAACACACAGACTTTTGGATGCATGCTTGGTGTTATCACATCCTACCATGTCCCTAAATATTAAACAATGCAAGATACCTTACCTAGATTTGGTTATTTATACACAAGATACTCATCCAATAATTCACAAAGCAAAACTCAACAAAATATTTCCCTCTTTCTCTCTTCGAAGTCGGCCAAGAACACAAAACCAAGAAACATTAGGTGTTTTGATTTTCTACAAGTATTTTTCAAGTATATTCAAGGTTTTAGGTTAGAAATCAAACAAAAGGGGTTTGAATTAAGCTTAGATTTGTGTTCATCTCATCATCCTGATTCACTTAAGGTCCATTTACAAATCTCTGTACTTTCATATTTTCTTATATTTTTTATACATTTTGTTTATATAGTTACATCACTATCTAGTATTTATTTTATAAGTTTATAAAATAAAATAAACATGAACAAAATTTGAATACATAATTGTCTATGATGAAATGATATTTAAAATGTGTTAGAATGCAAGAACATCTTTTATTCAAGTGCTGGATTATTTATGTAATTAATTTGGTGAATTAATTATTAAAAGTTTATTTGTAAAGTTTATAAATAAATAATCACGAAGACATTTTATTTGGACATAAAATGATGGACATAAATTACAAGTCTTAAAATATGTGCAAGATGTGTTATTAATTAAATTAGAGAACTTGTAATGATTTAATTATGTTAAAAGTTTATAAAACAAATTTTGTAAGCATTAAATTCGAATAGTTATACTTTCTGTGAAAATTCAAACATTTAATAAATTATGGAAATATTTTATTATGATAGTATATTTTATGAGAATTCCGAATATATAAAGAACTCGAGAAACAAAGCTATAACGAAGAAGTTATGAATTTTACCGATAATTAAATATATAAAAGTGTTTTTACAAAAATAGTTTTATACTGGTACTGTTTCAACACTGTTAAAAATGTATGAACATTTTATTTGGATAGAACATCTCAACACGATCTCGTGGATATAAGGAACTTAAAAAAATTTAAAACAAAGGAGTTATGATTTTTATAAAAAGTAACTTTATAAAAACTATTTTGATTTTTCTGTGACGACATAGAATTTTATAAATTCTGTGACCATTTTATTAAAATAGAACATCTCGCCATGAATCCGTACATATAAAGAACGTGTAAAACCAAGCTAAAATGAGGAAGTGATGTATTTTTAAAGGTTTTAAAAAGTAAATAAACTTTTACAACTTTATATAAAAGCTGTGAACAATTTATAAAACTGCAAAAAACTAAAACTATAATTTTAAGGACCTTCGAGTATGATTCAGCTAAAGTCTAAAACTACAAAATATTCGGAACGACATTTTACTTAAACCGTTAAATTTTCATAATTTTTGAATGGGTAGATATTTAATTAGAAAATACAAAGACAAATATATTTTTATATAAGAGTTTCTGCACTTTTTTGAAAGTGTATAAAAGTTCATGGAATCTTAAAACAAGGAATACAAGTGTTTTTGGGTCCGTTTGGGCTATAAAAACCTTAAGAAACAATGTAATATCATTTATATAATATTTATATACGTTTTTTATTTTGCAAATATTATTATTTTATAAAACAATTAATCTATTTATATAATATCATTATATAAATACTAAAAATATTAAATCAAGTATTATTAACAATTAATCAATCGTTCGACAAAGATAATATTTTTCACAAACATAAATACTTGAACATTTATTCTACAAGTACAATTTAAATATTGTTTCGATCTTATAAACAAACATATTTAGGTGGTGATGTAACTCTATAAAATTATATGTTGTATTTATTCAAATACATTCTACTCATACGGCCTATAATTAATTAGGTTACATTCGGACTTTACGTGACGATACACTCATTTGATTTTATAATCAAATTCATTCACTAAGGTGAGTTTATAGCCCCATATTTTACTGTTTTACATATACTTTATCACTTTTGGGGTGAGAATATATGCGCATTTACAAATCATTACATACTTGTTTTTATAACTTGATTACAAACTCGTTTACACACTCATTTACATATCTCGAAATGAGATACATCACCTGCTTTACTTATGGACGCAAGTACATTACTTTACTTTTGAACTGATTATAGATTGCCTAAGTAGAATGAACTATTAATTACTCCTGGTAAGCGTGAGTGTTATAAAATAGATCTATTTGGGGAGTGACTACCCCCGTTCGGGTGATTAGCTCTCACTAGTTTCGGCGGTTCCAAACTAACGAACGTTATACCAAGTTGGAGCATTGGACTACATACTCATGAACTCTTATAGTGCCTTGAATAAAGTGGCATACATTTATGTATAAGCCTCAGTATCATAGAACTTAGGGCAATTGAAATTAAATTATGTGATATCCTGTGGTATTGTATGTGATACAATAGTCACACACACTTTAAACAGTTGCCGTCCAACACTTATACAAACATTTTGTGACTATTTAAGGATTGAATTGGTCATGCATACTTTACAAATCTCAGATTTCAACATTTTAACAAACGTATTTTGTGTGGTTTGTGTTTATACGCATTTTAAGAACACCTATATATTTAAGTTTATGTGTTGCAAGTCTTGTATAGGCGGGACTTGCAACATAGTAAATTTATTATTTGTATATATAGTTTTGTGGTTTACATTTATACTTACATAAACCTATGAACTCATCAACTTTATGTTGACACTTTTAAGCATGTATTTCTCAGGTGAATTAGATGCTTGGCTTATCTGATGTACATTGGAGTCTAGACTTTTCAAGAATACATTCAGGGATTTCTACAAATCAAATCTTGTTGTATTATTTCATGCTTTTCATTGTGATGCAAACTTTGGGACAAATGATATATCAAGTTTAATTTTAAGAAAATCAATGAGATGACTTTTCAAACGACTCATTTAGATGTTGTTCTCTCATATCTTGTGCTATTGTATTATGAAGTAACGCTCCCGGACCCTCATTCTGCTGCGACCCAATTTGGGGGTGTTACAATTTCTTTCTTTATATTCTATTGTAATGGGGAGTAAAGCCCTTTTTCTCTCCCTATATTGATAGATCAATGACCCTCCTGTCATCTTTCCAGTGAGTCATAAGGCTTTCCCTCAGCTGAGACTTTTTGGTTATTGAGAATGGTTGCTACCCCTCTTAGGACTAGAATGTTTATCCCTGCACGATGGGTCTACATCCGTCCCTGAATTTCGTCGGGTAATGTTAACTTCCTCACCATTCTTGTAACTGTCACTTGCATTATGTGAAGATGCCTCCGCATCCACCCGTCTTAGTGGACGAGAAATAAAGGATTTTTTGGAGGATTTCCTTTGTAATCTTAGATAGGTAGTTTGGGGGTTCGTCGCAATTTATTTCTATGCTTAAACACTAAGCTACCTGTTGATAGAAATAATGCCTAAAAATGTTATTAATATTTTTCGACCTCTCTACGTTTTGATAATCACAAAATGTAAAAACGCTCAATGTAAAATTAAAACGTAAACAAGTAATTAGTAGTAAATTTTCATTTCAAAAATTTAATCACTTAAAGGTATGATTAAATAAATGCTTAATGCATTTTATGATCAAAGAAATTTTTATTCAACCTCACATTTTTTTATAAAATGTTACAAACATTTTTATAAATTTTACAAAACATTTTCTACATTTAGAAAAAATGTTTTATTCAAAATTAATATTTTGAATTCAAATTTTCTACCTAAAAATGGCTAGAAATGTTCCAGAAAACACCTCCCCTGGAAAAGACAAAAAAGGGAGCGTCCTAGCCTGGGCGGTCCCCTTAATTATAAGGGGGCCGACACATGAATTAAGAGGGCCGACAGACGAAAACGCTCCTCAGTTTGCCTATAAATACTGGACTGTTCTCCACTGATTTTCTCACCTTTTGCACTCATTCTTTTTTGTCTAAAATTAGTCCACACATCACCTACAAGCCTTTAATAATTTAATCTTAAGCTTGCGTTTTCAAGTGATTCAAGCTTACTTCCTCAAGTGCAAGAGAAGAATACTTCTTATCATCAAGTCAAAAAGTATTGTAGATTAGTTTATATTGTTGCGTAGTTGTGGTATATCTTGTAAATCATTTGTGAAGGTGTGTATTGTAGTTGTGTATAATAGGTAGATTGTGCCGTTAAAAAAAAGGTAGATTGTGGTGATCACTGAAAGTATAGTTAGATTGTGGTGATCATAGTAAGTAGTGCTAGATTGGTGTGATTGTAGAAGTGTCTTGGTAAAGTAAAGTAGTGTGGTTAGTATTTTAGTCCTCAAAATACAAAAGGTGAGAAAGATTGGTTCTAGCTAGGATTAACACTCGACATCTCGCTTAGTGTTGGAAATTAGAGTAAGCTAAGTTGTGTACGGTTTTCTTCGCCTAAAGGGAGTTTGTTGACATAGTGAAGAGAACTCTCGATTTTGGTGCTCGAGGAGTGGAGTAGGGCGAAGAGGTGCTTCGTTACCGAACCACTATAAATCCTTATGTTGTGGTTTGATCCTTCTAACTCTTATCTCTTGTTTTTCATACTATTTATTTACTTACTTGTATTGTTCATATTGTGCACATATTGAGGTCACATAAAGTCGAATCTAAGTTTTTATAAACAAACATTACATTAAATTAAAAAGCGGTAAACTATTCAACCCCCTTCTAGTTTTTCACAATTGGTATCAGAAGCCACGTCAAACAAGATTTTTAAAATAAAACTGTATTTTAAAACTTGAATCGATCTATGGAATCAAAAAAAAATTTAGAAGGGCAATCTATGCAAAGACCACCACTATTTGAAAGTGATGGATTTATTTATTGGAAAAAATAGATTCGAAATTTATGTGAAATCAAAAGATCTAGATCTTTGGCATGTTATTATCTATGGTGATTTTCCTCCTATTCAAAATAATCACGAAACTAAAAAGGATGAAATTGTCACACTCCGCCAAGGCGGAATCGCAAGGCATGATCAATAGGCATCATCACAACACAAGGCGTCAAAATAGAGAAAACTAAAAATGACTTTAAAAAAACTTCAAGATCCAAAGCGTGTTATGACAACGCCCAAAACAAAAATCCAACATATAATGCATGAAGAACAAAACATGACAAGTTCAAATGAAATCTAAAACAGATAAATCATAGACTCCGCATGCAAGCCTATGGTCCAGCTAACTCCTCTTCCTAACTCTTCACACATTTTGCTCACCTGAATTTGATGCTAAAACGTCAACATAATTGTTGGTGAGAGTTACAGGTTTAAGACTTACTTATGACACCGCGATCAACAAAAACAACATTTACGAACATATATGCTTGGCTATTCTATCACAAAATAAATTCACATATATCTGGGGTGGATCGTACCCCTCCGTCCCACAATATCTCCGCGCAAGACTGACCCACTTGACTAGCTAAGTCCGTTCGGGTCTCACACAAGGTCATGTCATCCTCACATACACATGCCTTACCACAATTCATATCACATAGCAATAGCACATAGCAATCATATAGTTCGACACTTAAAAACACATATCACGGTTCATAATTCAAAAACAGTTTTGCATCATTTCCATCCCAAAATATAAGTAAAAAGTGGGACTGTGAAACTCACCTGATGCAAAGTAAATTCCAATTGCTTCACTTAATCTTGCAAAGAATCTAAACAAAACAATACACACATATATTACCATCGATTAGGTCACACACCCAAGTCGATGTAACAATTACAACGATGGTTACTCTATATCCTATCTTGATTCAACTCTTCTATATACTCCTCATACTTGCTAACCTCAAATTATCTCACAAACTTTACTTCTCAACTTTCTGCTTTTTACTCAGTTTTTATAGTCGAAAGATGACTCTAAATACAATAGTTAAACACCTAATTGGTTCTTCTCCTCACATCCCATAGCTCTCCAATGAGTTGTGAACTTCTATGATTTTTGGATAAAAATAATAGTTAGTGTAACCATTTTATAAAAATTCAACATCACAAAGTGTCCATAATTTGTCCTGATTCGACCTTTAAAAAGTTTAGCTTGAGCAGACCTATTTAAACACTTTGGAAAACTCTACAAAAATTCTAGAAAATCATAAATATCATGAACTTGTTACAGTAGCCAGCCCATTAATTAAAAAGACGTTTTGATATGGTTTTTGACCTCATAAACACAACTCAGAATCTTCCCCGAAAACTCAGTTTTGACAACGAATCTTGTTTGATTAATTTGACTAACTTCCACTCACTTTTAATTCATGAAACCACTTGGGTTGTAAAGTAGACTCTCTGTAGTTAATTTTAGGCTCAAGAAAATCAATAAAAGCTATCCGTATGACTGAGATATGGCTCTTGCAAGATGACCTAAAATTCTGCTCAGATTTCTATTCCGAATTTAGCATAATTAACCCTAATTAACTTACCCATAACCCTAATTATCAACCCTAAAATGATTTTTTGATGATCAAAACCTCTTAATTACAGATTATTTACAGTAACCTAATCCATCCTTAATGATTGTTACGTTAAATAAAATCAATTAAATTTGGGTTTCCCTTTGTTCTTTGTGTTGTTCGACCGGCCAAGGAGAGAGGCGAGGAGAAAAAAGTGATTTTTGATTAAGTTATGATTTGTATTTATAGTCTTAGGAAAAGATAATTACCAAAAACAAGTTGTAATCAAATTTGGATTCTTTCCTTTTTTTTTCTTCCCTTGTTCGGCCGATCCACACAACCACCCTTTTAATTATATTTTTTTTCTTTTATTTATTTATTATACATTTACTTTAATTCTATGTAAAAACCTTTAATTATTTTGCTAAACCTTGAATTTTCTAACTAGTTTTCAAACTAACCTTCGATTCTAACTATTTTAAAAAGTATAAAGTACTCTACAATCTATAAAATAGTAAACTAATATATATAATATGAATTACGTATACATCGTACGTACACAGAATATTACGTACATGACATTTGAAACTTCGCAAATCTTTCAAAATGATTTCATTTCCACAAGTACCATGATTCATCACTCATATACTTCCATCTCATACACATATAAAACACATAATGACACACATAAACTGAATTATACAGGCTATAACTAACCTGCTAAAATCTCATTTGTCACAGTATCCTCTCCTTTAGGAAATCTCGTCCTAAGATTTTAACCATTAGTCTCAACAATAGCATTCTCAAACAACTGGGGATACTTAGCCTTCATATGATCCTCACGTTCCCAGGTAAACTCTTGTCCACGTTTGGAATTCCATCACACTTTCGCAATAGGTATTTTACTATGCTTAAGAGTTTTGACCTCACGGTCCATAATCTCTAAAGGCTCTTCTACAAAACGTAAGGTCTTATCTACCTTAATCTCATCCAACGGCACCTGCAAATTTGCATCAGCTAAACACTTCTTTAGATTCGACACATGAAATGTGTCATGCACACTACTCAATTCTTCAGGTAATCTCAACCTATATGCCACAGGACCAATTCTCTCGAGGATCTCGAAAGTTCCTACAAATCTTGGAGATAACTTTCCTTTCTTTCCAAACCACACTACACCTTTCTAAGGTGAGACTTTCAACATTACATGATCACCAACTTGAAACTCTAAAGGTTTCCTTCTATTATCTGCGTAGCTCTTCTGACGATCTCTAGTAGCTTTAAGCCTATCTCTAATCACAACCACTTTATCAGTTGTTTCTTGCACCATCTCCGGTCCAATTAATCCACTATCTCCTATCTCAGCCCACAATACTGGCGACCTACACTTCCTTCCATACAACGCCTCAAAAGGAGCACAACAAATGCTCGAATGATAGTTATTGTTATAGGAAAATTTAGCCAATGGCAAATGAATATTCTAACTTCCACCAAAATCAATCACACACGCGTTCCCAACGCTTTTTTGCATTGTTTGCCAAAACCTTGACGTAAAACGTCTATCCCTATCAGAAATAATCGATGTTGGTACACCATGTCATGTAACAATCTCATTGATGTACAACCTTGCTAGCTTTTCCATACTATAATCCTCTCGTATTGCCAAGAAATGCACCGATTGGTCAACCTATCAACTTTAACCCAAATCGCATCATGACCACTACTTGATCTTGGCAACTTTGTTATAAAGTCCATAGCTATTTTCTCCCACTTCCACTCAGGTATCTCAGGTTGTTGCAATAAACTTGACGGTCTTTGATGCTTTGCCTTTACCTTTGCGCATGTCAAGTACTTGCTAACATAAATAGCAATCTCCTTTTTCATACCCGGCCACCAATACATGTCCCGAAGATCATAGTACATCTTGTCCGCTCCGGGATGCACAGAGTACCTCGTCTTATGAGCTTCATCCATAATCTTGGTTCTTACACCACCCACTAATGGAACCCATATACGATCCATATAGTGTAGGCTTCCATCCTCTCTCTTTTCCGTTTGTTGGTCTGTATCATTTAATCCTTCAGCTATCACATTTTTATCCTTAAACGTTTCACCTTGAGCTGCCAATATCAGTCCTTTAACTCTAAACTGAATTGTCACAGCCATTGCTCGCACTCATCGAGGCTTCAATCTCTCCTTTCTACTTAAAGCATCAACTACTACATTTGCTTTACTAGGATGGTACTTAATCTCACATTCATAATCACTAAACAGCTCTAACCATCTCCTTTGTCGCATATTCAACTCTTTCTGATCGAATATGTATTGAAGGCTCTTATGATCTGTGTAGATAACACTCTTTGTTCCGTACAAATAATGCCTCCAAATCTTTAGCGCAAAGACCACCGCACCTAACTCTAAGTCGTGAGTCGTGTAGTTCTTCTCGTGGCTCTTCAATTTTCTTGATGCATATGCGACTACCTTATCCCTTAGCATAAAAACACATCCCAATCCTTGGTTTGACGCATCACAATAAACCACAAAATCTTCTACTCCATCCGGTAATGACAATATTGGTGCATTACACAAATTGTCCTTTAACGTTCGAAAAGCTTCCTCCTACTTCTCACCCCACTCATACTTTTGATTCTTCTGAGTCAACGAAGTAAGAGGTTTAGCAATCTTGGAGAAATTCTCGATGAAACGTCTATAATATCCAGCCAATCCCAGAAATGATCTTACTTCAGATGGTGTCGTAGGGGCTTTCCAACTTTTCACCGCCTCAATCTTACTTGGGTCTACGTTAATACCGTCATGATTTACCACGTGTCCAAGAAAATGTACATCTTGCAACCAAAACTCGCACTTGGAGAACTTTGCATACAGCTTCTCCTTCCTTAGCAAATCCAACATCAATCTCAAATGATTTTCATGATCCTCCTTCGTCTTTGAGTATATCAAGATATCGTCAATAAACACTATGACAAACTTATCCAGGTACGGTTTGCATACTCGGTTCATTAATTCCATGAAAACAGCAGGTGCATTTGTTAATCCAAATGGCATAACCGTAAACTTAAAATGCCCATATCGTGTTCTGAACGCATTCTTCGAGATATTATCATCCTGCACTCTCAGCTGATGATAACCAGATTGAAGGTCTATCTTAGAGAAGTATCGTTCTCCTTAAAGTTGGTCAAACAAATCGTCGATCCTAGGGACTGGATAACGATTCTTGATGGTCAACTTGTTTAGTTCACGATAGTCTATGCACATGCGAAACGATCCATCCTTCTTCTTGACAAACAAAACTGGCGCTCCCCATGGTGAGTGACTTGGCCGAATAAATCCCTTGTCTTGCAACTCTTGAAGTTGCTCACGCTAGAAATTGGCTTAAAAGCTTAAAACAGACAGAAACACTTTAACTCTTTTTTAAACTTTTTCTTAAAACACAAGTACACTAATAAGCTAAAATAAGCTCAAACCAAATCAAATAAGCTATGACTAACCTAAAACTACCCTAATAAGCACAACTGAGCTAGAAATGAGCATAATGGATAAGCCATAAGCTGAAAAACCAATAAGCACTTTTTCACAAAACAGTTTGCCAAACAGCCTAAATGCTAATTTTGAGCTTAATTTTAAGCACACAAACGGATCCTTATGGAAATTTGGCTTGTGCTAGCTTAAACTATGACCTAAAAGCTATCTAAAACTACTTTTAAAAAGTATTTTGAAATCTAATTAAGCTAAGAAAAAGCTACTTGAAAAGGCTGAAAATTCATTTTACTCTACTTTTGGTTATTGAATTAAAAGACAAAGTGCTACTTCTAGACTTAAAAACAGATAAGCAAATAAGCTTTTTAAACTAAAATAAGTCCTAATCTATCTAGAATGGCCTAAAATCTATTTGTGCACAAAAAATCAAAATCTAAAAACTACTTTTACCTTCTGAAAATTAAGCTTTAAAATGACTGTTTGTCTGTTTATACTACCTGATGCAGTTTGCACTCAAATGACCAAAACTTAATTTGAACAAATGCAGGCTCAAGATCTTAGTTTCTACACTTTAAAATCACAAAAACAAAAACAAGAAGAGCAATGATAACAGCTTAAAAAGACAAGAGCTAAAAATACTTATACTACTGCACTTGTTCTAACAGATTCAAATTGCAATTCTACTAACCTATTAAAACTTGATTAAGCCAAACTAAACTCTCAAATCCTAAACTTATAAACCTAGAAATTAGATTTAAACTCAATTTAAAGGACTAAAAGGTCTATAGCAGTACTAACTCTCAGTTAGTACTGCTATGCCAAACACCCCTTTAAAGTGTAAAAATCCAAACTAAGCTTATAAATTTGAAATTTAAAGAATAAGTTGCAAATACCAGATATCATTTAGCTATAATAAGACCTAATAAGCAGATTTAAACAAACTAATAAGCTAGAACAATAAGCTTTTTAACTATGCTAATATTTTTTTAATTTTTGACAGTTTTTATAACAAATAAGAGTAAACTAAGAATTTAAACCTAACAATCAAACATAATAAGCATTAACAACTATAATAAGTACTATTAAGCAAAACTTAAACAGCAATAAGCAATTAATAAGCAGTAATAAGTTAAAATTCAAAATTAAGCTATAAAAAGGAATTTGAGAACTTACAATGGCATTTGCTCTAAACAAGGCTTATCAAATATTCTTGTGAGCTATTAACAAGCTCTAGCTTATCATAGATAAGTTAGTGAGGTCCTGGAAACCCATCCATGTCTGGTTTCCCTTCCAAGAATAAGCTGAGGTATTTGATTGTGGATTTGAATAAGAAAAGCTCATTTAAGCTTTAAGAGCTTAAATGAGAGTGTAGCTAGCTTATTAGTTAATATGATTGCTAATTGAGCTTATTAGATTAGAAAGAGAGTTTAAATCAATCCATCATTCAATTAAGTAAAAACTAAAGTTAAGCATAAGGTAAATAAAACCGACTTTTATTGATTAAGATGAAAGGTTACAAAGCTTTTGAATTGAAATTACAATAGAAAAAGTTACAATAAGCTGAAAACGACTTAATAAGCTAAATGACAATTAAACTAAAGCTACACTAAAAACTACTCCTAGATGCCCTTTGTGAGTGAGGATGGCCTCCTATTTATAGCAGGAGAAGGAAGCTTCTAGGTCCCTTTACACGCTCCCTTTGGCTTTGATCTTGGTCCTCGAATTCTTTCAATCATTGGATCCTCAATTGTGACCGTTAGATTGGAATGTGAGCACACGGATTGCCAAGCTGGCAATCCCACTTCTTTGGAGTGGTGTGATTCTTTTACATTGATTTCAGTGTAATTTTTCCATCTTTGTGTGTTTCTTTTGAGCCCCGCGTGTCACTCTTGTGTAAGTTGTAGCCAATCAGAGGCTGTTGATGACGTTTTTGATGCTGACATGAGCACTTAGTACTCGAATATTAATTGCTACGCAGGACGAGTGAAATTAGATTTACCTGCTTAATTTTAACATAGGGTAAAACTTGGGGACGAAGGGTGTACAGTAATAAACCAATTTTCGCGCCCTTTTTCTTTTATAGAATTGTGTTTGACCCGGGGTAAAGGATGGGTTGACTTGGGCTCGGGAGGTGTTTTGGGCTCGGTTAGAAGTGGGCTAGGGTTATAAAGTAAAAAGGGTTTATAATTAAGGGATAACGACCGTTAGTCTTTTAAAGGACTAACGGTGTTAGTGATTTAGGGTTTTTTTTAGAGAAATTTGATTTATCATTAAGGGCATTTTTGGTATTTTAAGGGTTTTGTCTTTTTGTGGACTAAGCAAGGGTTGACCATTTGACTTTTGTTGACCTTTGCTAGAAACTTCCCGGCTCTTGTGTACTTTATCCGTCTCGTGTTCGTGTTTGTCTGGTTTTGACCGTTTTCTTGTGATATTTGCAATATCCGTACCTACACATCACAAATGACAAAATAAGCAATATACAAATATAATTTGCACAATTTGTTCATTTTAAGGCCATTTTTGGTATAAAAAGGATATGTGATTTCTCACATATCAAAATTCCCCAAACTAAGTGATTGCCGTGTCCTCACGCAATGTTATATGCTCTAAAACCGAATACCTCAAAACTTCTCCAAATTAATCCTTTGAAAAGTAGCAACGTCTTTTATGGGGAGAGTTAAGAAATCACAAGCTTTAAAACACCCCCTTTTCCCATTTTTTAAAACTTTTCTTTTCTTTTTATTTATTTATTTTTTAATTTTTTTTACTTTATTTTTATAATTTTCCTAATTTACAACTTACAACTTATTTATGTGTGACATAATGTACCCCCCCCCCCCCCCCCCCCAACGGCTATATAGCTGTTTTTAATTTCCCCCCTTATTTTTGAAAAGTTACAAAAAAACCCCTAACGGCTAGTTTTTTAAAAAAAATTAATAAATTTACAAAAACACCCCTAACGGCTATTTAAAAAAAATCATTTTGCCCCTCCCACACAACTCATTATAAATACTCCAATACCTCTATATTATTTTCTCACAAAAAAACCACACATTTACAACAAAAAACAAATTACAAACTCTTTCACAATGAATCAAAAACTATTGATCGAAACCGTTTTTGATTCGATGAGGATAATCGACGCATTCTATTTACAGAAAGCTGTCGCGTATACGAAGGGCTACTACAACAAAGAAGCTCAACCCCGATTGACCGTACCCCGATCTTTCGTGACCATGAAGCAGATGCCGAAAGACGTCTACGGGCCGAATATTTTGCATGATCACTGTAAGTATCCGTTTTATACTATTTTCGGAAGAAGATTTCGTTCTATGAGCCGTTAAAACTTTTTCTAAAAATTGACAATGGCATTTTTAGTTATACGGCTAATCTCTCTACAACATTTTATTTCTTCCACATCTCGCTCAATTGTCGGGTCGATGAGTATTAGTGCTCTTTGATTCTTCTTTATTTATTAGTGCACCGCTGCCATAGCCACAATGGCATACGGCAGCACACCCGTCGCGTTGATGTAATATTTCCAAATGAGTGAGCATACTGCACGAGAATGCTTCTTATTTTATCTTTAATATGTGCATCATTGAATTGTATATTGCCTCGAAGTATATACAGAAAGCCAAAATCGTAAGACCGATTGGATAACTCCAACAAAAAGCATAACTATGTTCATGGTTTTCAGGGATTGCTTGGAAAGCTATTGATTGTATGCTCTGGGAATGGAAAAAATGTTCCGTGTCATGGAAAAGGTCAATCGGAAGGCGTGTGATAAAACATACCCTACATAATGCTTGACGATGTAGATTCGCAAGATTTTATGGGATTTTGGGCATGCGTTTTTTATGGGATGGCGGGTTGGCGATAATAACGAAATTAATGTTTTAGATAATTTCTTGTAATTCGAGGACCTATTAGTTGACTTAGCCCTTGTGGTTCCCGTTATGTGGTAACGGGCGTTGAGTATCGTACTGGTATTACTTGGCGATGGCATTTACCAGGAGGAGCAAGTTTCTGTCCAAAATAATTCACGGTTGCAACTGATCCGAGCATAAGTACTTTAAACTGCGTCAAGACAGTGCACTGAAGATGTCTCGAACGAGCTTTCGGTGTTCTCCACGGACGTTGGGGAATTATACAACACAACCGGCCCTGTGATACGAAGTCAACATATTATACGTTAGAATCGTAGAATCATGTATGCTGGCATCATAATGCATAACATGATTTTAGAAGATCAAAATATGTTGGTTGTTGACTTCAAACATATGTATTCTAATCCCGCAAGGTCAATGCAAACAATATGGATCGATCGATGTGAAACCCAACGTCGTAAAACAAAAGAATTAAGAGACAGAGATACGCATATTAGTCTACAACAAAACCTTATGAACCATATTTGGCGCGAAGTTGAAGAAGCATCGGAAGAAGATTAGTCGCCGAGGAGTTTTTTTTTTAATTTCAGAATTTTTTTTTAATGTGTGTTTTTTTTAATATTGTAATGTGTATTTGAATTTAATGAATAAAATGATTAGTTTGTTAAATTAATTTATGAAAATAAAGAGGTGAGTGGTGTTATTTGGTGTTATGATAAAAGGGAGTGGTGTTGGTGTTAGTGTTATGCTGATGTGGCGCTAACGTGGCGGCAAAAAATGGGTGTTATGGTGTTACTACACCTAGGCCGAAAGGTGGTGGATGTTTTTAAGGTTTAATCTTATCCATTAAATAAAATTAAATCTTAAATTAATTCCCATCATTAGATCAAACTCAAATGAATTGTGAAGATTTGTCCTTTGGTATGTGAGAAGAAACTGATATGCAAATGAACTTTTCTCATTATTAAATACTTATTATTTTACTTGATTTACATTTTTAATTAGATTAACATTTTAACTAATAAACGAATTATTATAAATTAAACATATAATGACTACATGTTGTCTCTAGCGGCGAAAATGCCGCCCCTGTAAATTGGACAGAAAAAACAATATTATGATGAGGAAAATTTTGATTTTGGGAAAAAATCAAATGACATCACTAGGCGGGCTTCTTTTGTTCCGGGCGCGAAAAAAATAAATGTGAAAGTAATGGCAAAAATTTTTAGCGACGATTATGTCGTTAGCAAAATTCGGTCAAAGTCAAAGTTTGAAAATCATTTATTTTGTCGTTTAGTGTACTTTTAGCGACGATATGTGTCGTCGCTAAAAAGTCGTCACACCATGGGAATACACGAATTAGTAAGGATTATTAAATAGGCGTGAAGCGTGGCGCGTAGCGCATAGACAAGCCTCAAGCTTTAGCGTGAGGCGTTACACATGACCGTTTTTAAGGCTGTGACTTAAGGCTTTCATATGGCAAAACATATTTATTAGATTTATAGATTTTTATCATTAGTTTAGAATAATATGGAGTGAGTAAATTTTATTAATTCACAGCTTCAATACCTAAAAATATTTGTAATTCAAGCATAAATCTCAAATTTTAGAAAATCACTTAAACACTTAAAAATAAAAACTCGTTCACTACGCTAAGGCTTATAGCGCTGCTTTATCCGTATATGACGCTTTATTGCACGACAAGCTAGAGACGACGCCTTGACCTGTTTCGTAACGTGGAGGCCACGCTTCGCGCTATGACGACGCTATGACGCCGCTATAGCGCGCTATTTAGAACCCTGATCCTAGTAGTGAGTGGCTGAAATTACCGATGCTCATTTTTTCCCTTTTTAAACGTATATTAACCTTCTTTTATGAAATTAGTGCCTTACGAAACCTTTATCACATCTAAGATTAAAACGCGGGTCACTGAGACAAGTTTAAACTTTTGGCGTCACTGCAATGTTGTTTACCAATGTTTTAAAACCTGGGTTGATCTCGCCAGTTGAACCGTGAATCGGCTTGGAGACCAGGCCGGATGTGACCGGGTTTTTGCTTGTTTGAGAACCTGATTAAACCGCCGGTTTTTCGTTGACCCGGTTTAATTAAACCGGCCGAATCACGACTTTAAAAAAATCTAACAAAAGCTTTATTTTTCCATAAACCTTTCTAAGTTTAATTGAAAATTTGAAGTGGTGATAATTAATGTTAATTAAAATAGAATTAAAATTAAATTAAAACATCAACTAATATTGTTTTATTATATAGATTCATAAGTTGTTTATTTTTGCAAATCTTTCCTATTATTATATACACATGTAATTAAAAATTAAAACTTATTAATAAAGACTCGGTATCTTTCATATGTTTAATTGAACGCAAGATAAATTATAAGACCATACAACACTGTATATTAAATATATGAAACAAGTATACATATGTATAGAATTGGTTTGACCCGGCGATTCAGCCAGTGACCCGATGAATCGGCTATTAAACCGAGTCAATTAAAAAACCGAGTTTTAAAACATTATTGCTTACATATATCGAATGCCATTTGGCGAAGATAAAACCAAAAAGTATGTAAACCAAAATCAAAGTCATTGTCATCACTCATGAATAATGAAGTGATACCACCTTTGAAGAGTACGTGAGCTAATAGATCGTTCTTAGTGTACGATTTGTTGGAGTGAATTATGTGCTGCCTTCATTTATAAATATATGCATTTGCTAAAGTTTGTCACCTCTCACAAAATAAACAGTAACCATTATTATATTATATAAACAATATTATGAACAATAACAAATTATTAAACAAATGATGGTGAGTGGAGTCCTTTTCTCCCACACGAGTTTCTTCTTTTTCATATCGAGCTTACATATGTCTTTTCTATCTTCCACCCTCCTATTAACACCACCTAATTTTAACACATTCCCTCCCAAATCATTATCAAAACCAGATACCCTCCCAAAAACACCCACCGCCTCATCATGTATTTGGTTTTTCAGGCGAGGCTATTCACGGTTGTCCATCCAATTCGATGTAAGTCTTATCATACCTTTTTTCAAGTTTTTAATGAGTTTGGGTATGATTAGTTGACAATTAAAAATGAATTGGGATTTACAAATCTGTTTTCTACACAATTAGAGTGTGTCATGGCTGGAAGCATGCTTAGTCACACAATTTTAGCCACAAAACTTCCACTAATTTATACGTGTCTTTTCATCAACCTCTCCTAATATCATGACTCATCAAAATTAGAGTCTCAAAACCTAACAAAAAATCACTCTCCCAAATTCATCTAACAAAAATTATATGCGCTCTTCATCAACAACAAAAAGGTTTGTAAATTTTAATTTTCATATGTTTTTGGTTAAAGATTTTGGGTGTTGTTAATTTGTGTAATTTTGAAGAAGTTAAAAGTTTTAAATTTACAACATTTTATAATTTGTGGTTTTTTTGCTGACACATTTAGGTTTGTGATTTATGTTGTTTGAGGGTTTAGCTTATTGATGGTTGTTAAATCTTTGTTTGTATGGTGCATAAATTTATGGTTTTAGGCTTGATATGTGTTTTGGTGTGTGGGAATTGTTAAACTCGGTGACAAATTCGTAGTTAGGGTGATGGGATTTTAGTTCTTTTAAAAGGTTATTGTTGTGGGATGTAGATTAATTGTTTGATTAAATGTTTTTATTTAGTGTAAGTTGTGTGATTGATTGTTTTGCGCAGGTTTTTTGGCCTAAAGTTATGGGATTTGGAAATCGAGAAGAATGAGTTGGGATATTGAATTCTTCCAAGTAAGTTTTGTGTAAAGTTCTCGGGGTTTTTGTTTTTTTTTCCTTATTTGAAACAATTTAAGATGTTGAATATTATAAACAATCGATCAGGTGATTGATCCATGAATATATGTGTTATTAAAAACTAAAATACCAGGTTAAGTTTTGCTTAAAATGTTGTTCTACATAATGTAGTAGGTATTCGCCTTTTTTTGTTAAAAAAAATAAGTAAGAGGAACCGGTAAAGATAGCAATAGGTTACATGGTAAAAAAACGAAGTGGGTTTGTTGAAATAGAATTTGTCTAAAGTGAATTCAAAATGCTTATAAATTTCATGAATTTGTTAGTTTTAGATAAATTATTTTTCCTTACAGTAACCTTTTATCGAAATTTCAGCTTGTTTCTGCCGATTCACTGTTGTCGATTCATAAGTTAAAAGTCAATATTAAGATGGAGAATGTAACACCCCCAAATCTGGGTAGCAGCGGAATGTTGAATATCCGAGGGCGTTACTTCATAGATCAATAGCACAAGATATGAGAACGACCACTAACGTGTCGTTTTAAAAAGATACATTGGATTAACAAAATACTTGCTCATTACATAAGCTCATGGCTTCAAATTGTTCGGCAATATAAGTAAAGATTTCGGTTTATAACAAATGTTCCCAAAATGTAATACGCCCAAATCTTTAGCATCGACTCTTCGAAAGAGTGACCCCCAATGTACCTTGGCACCTCGTGCCTTATTGACCTGAGAAAAACATGCTTAAAACGTCAACATAAAGTTGGTGAATTCATAGGTTTATGTATGCAAAACTGTAGGACCGCAAGATTTCCAAGTGTATGATTGAGCAACAGATGCAAACATCATAAAAAGTGATTACGTTTTCCTAAGCTCATGACACTGAAGCTCGACATGTATGAATGCAATAAATTGCCAATAATGCCCATGAATGATGTTCTAACCCGAAACATCCTAAATCCGACATGTTATAACGTTCGTTCCCGGTGATAGCTAGTCACCCGAACGGGGATGCCAGTCCCAAATAGATCTACTCATAACATTCGCGCTTACAATCCAGTAATTGACAGTTCATGATAAAAGGGCTCAGTGGGTTATCGCTACTTAGGCAAACACGAAATCATAGTATAAAATGTACACTTGCGTCCAATTTGTAAAACAAGCATGTTCTCACCCCAAAGATGTAAATCATTTAAATAATTGTAAAACATGGGGCTATGAACTCACCTTAGTAAGTAGTCCTCTGTGAATGATAATATATATCCAAGTACGAATCACACCATCAAATACCTAAGTAAATACGGCCAGTCTTAGTCTACAAATTTAGGCTAAAGACTCAATGTATAAACTACAATAAATAGCTAGTTTATATATATATTGTTATCACTTGTGTGGTGGTGCACATGTTTAATGTAGTTATATCCGTTTGATGGCTCTTGGAAAAGTATACGATTTCACACGATCTAGTATACGTGTAAACGTTTATTAATAAATATCCATATTTATTAAGTCGTGGTTTAACTTGTTATAATATATGATAAATATATAACTCGTCCGATTCGTTAAGTGTTTACAAAAAAAATAAATCACTTTCGTTTATAAAATACCCTTAGGTTTTCTATAATTACAAAACAGTCCCTCCAGTTTATGAAAATGTAACATTTACACTTTAGACCCTTAAGTTTTCACTTGTACATGTTTAGTCCTCCAACTTTACAAAGTTTACACTTTAAGTCCTTATATGTTCCAACAGCCCCTTAAGTTTCAGGAGTGTCATAAATAGTCCCTCAATTTACTAGAATAGTGAATTGGCAGTTTTAAACCCTCAATTTTCTAAATTGACACATTTAGTCCCTTAACTTGTAAAAATCGCATTTTAACTCCAATTAAGTTCCAACAAGCGACATTAGATTTCATTAAGCTCCAATAAGCCATATAAGCTGTTCCAGCTTATAAATAAGCTCGGGAGAGCTTATTTTGGCTTAATGGACCTTATTGGGCCCGTTAAGGTCCAATAAGTGTTTTAGAGGTCCGATTAAGTTTTAAAAAGCACTAAAGCATTTGTTAAGCTTATTTAAGCTACACAAATCTGTTTGGCTTATTAATAAGCTCGGATGAGCTTATTTTGAGCTTATTGGGCTCGTTGGCCCAACAACCTTAACCGAAAGTTTGCAAAAGGGGTTCCTTAGGTTATACAACTTATTTTCTAGACTCATTAGGCTTATTTAGGTCTGATTAAGCTGTTTTCATTTCATGGCTTATTAAATAAGCACTTAAGCTCGTTAACGGGCTTGTTGGGCCTGATGTGAGCCCGTTAAGTGTTTTAAGGGTTTGGGCTTAGTTCTCTAAGGTCCATTGGCTCGTCTAGGCTTATTGCAATCCTTTAAATCTGCTTAAGCTCACAAATAAGCCGCCCAAGCTTATTGGTGGCTTATGGACCTTGTGGGCTCACGAAATTGGGCCGTGAAGTCCCAATAAGGGTCTGTTTGGTTTAAAAAGGTGTAAAGGGTCGACATTGGTTGAAATAAGTTTGTAAGATTCTAAATAAGCTCATTGAGCTTATAAATAAGCCGTGGGTTCACTAGGTGGGCTTATTGGGCCTGCTATGGTCTTGATCGTGGCTATTGGACTCGAAAGGCCCAATAGAAGTCTAACTCATGCATGCTTGTTATATTACAAGTCTAACAAGGTTCCTGGTTTATACAATAAGCTCGAATGAGCTTATAAATAAGCCATGGGCCTACATTGTTGGGCCTGTTAGACCGGTGGGGCGCACGGTTGGTTTACACGTGACTTTAAATGGCCCATTACTCTCCTAGCAACCTATGTAAGGTTCGAAAGTGCTCTAGTGTCTATAGGTTGTTTGTTCATCCCATGTATACGTCGTGTTTTACATGTATGTGTTTAGATGTGTCGTATACACTTCCCCAAGCCATCATATATTGTTTACAACAAAAGTTTACGTATGATTTTTGTACAATTTCGTGTGTATGATATCTTGTATACGTCAAGGCCTACATTTTTATATAAACGAAGGGTTTTAAAGCTTCGTTTGATATTAAGTCACGTTATATGCTTCCTTATATTTTTGGCACCACACAAGTCGTGTATACGCAATAACATTGTGTTTAACACGCATGTTTTCCATTTACCATGCGTGAACTCATGCTAGCATAATATTTCTATATTGACGAGACATATTGGCTAGTCTTTAAAGAAAAAAAATATCATACGAGTGGTAAAGGTCTAAATGTGACTTACAAAGGTCCTAGTATGTTGGTTCATGGTTTTGAAGATGACACAAGGCGTTTACACCCAAATGTGTAATATTCCTAAGCTTCAAAGCATGGTTTACCCAATCCTTAGCTTGTATATTTCCTTGGCCTCGTTATGTAACCCTTTGTTGTGTCTTTTTAGTTCGAAGGAGGTAAATAGGTATGTTTGCTTGTGGTTTAAGACTCGACATATAGAGAGTGGGTGTGTTTAAGTGTTTGTGTTTGTAAGAGTGTCTAATGGTGAGACTAGGTGAGTATTTATAGGCAAATAAGCTAGTTACTCACTTCCTAGTTCCAACAAACCAAACCGTGGCCTCTTCAAGGTGGTTTTGTAGTTTTTGGTTAGTTACACATTGTATTAGCTAAACGACTAAGTACCATTCTTAATTAGAGGATATTTGCACAAGATTTGGCTATATACTAGAAATCTTATGATTTGGGTTTGTGTGGATGCTTTAGCCGCGGGTATATGAGCCAAAGGAGGATCCAAGAAGGTCTTTGTCCATTGTATAATAGATTGGGAGGGACAATTAGTACAAGGCTTAATTAACCTTAGTTGTACAAGTACTTTGGAAGGTATTAGGAGGATTTTTAATGATTTTGTGTGTGTGTGTGTGTGTTTAACCGCGGCATAGACAAGCATAAGAGACTAAATGGGTTATTATCTATTGTGTAAATATTAGCTAAGGGACCATTAGTACTAGTATTAATTAGAGGGAGCTTGTACATGTACTTAAGGATCCAAAATGAAGATTTCTAGTGGGTTAAGTGTCCAACATTCGGCCATAGTGGAGGTTACACAAGAATTGATTTAATTTTTGTGTTTAAGGTTTCAAAGTGGGTATTGGTTTGAGTCTAGGTAAGTCTAGGTATTTCCGGGGTGTGTCCGACTGTATTTTACTGTGAAACGTAAACCCTTTTACATGACCAATAAAAATAAAATATTCAATGTTAATAATTATCTTTTTAATAAATATATATTACTTGGTTGATGTAAACCTTAATTTATTTGATGACCGTTTACATTAAATGATTATTTCTAGTCTACGCGATTTATCTTAAAGTTAATTTAAAAGTAACGCGTATCGGACCAAAATAAATAGTGACGAATAATAGGAGTCGTAAAATGACCTGAAATTGAGAAATGTTACAGTCTCCACCCGTTAAAAGAGCTTTGTCCTCAAAGCTTAAGACCTTGTAGTGGATGACGTAGCCCGGTTTGTGAATAGTTGTGGGTATTTCTGTTTGAACGAGTCTCCACGTTCCCATGTGAACTCAGGACCTCTCTTAGAGTTCCAGCGAACCTTAATCAATGGTATCCGGCTTCGCTTCAATCGTTTGATCTCCCGTTCCATGATTTCAACGGGCTCTTCTACAAACAGAGCTATCGTCAACGAAAAGAATTCCTTCTAACGGCATGACTAAAGGTTCGTCAGCGTAACATTTCTTCAGATTAGACACATGGAAGGTATGATAAACTCTGCTCAGTTCGTGAGGAAGTTCCAGCTTATTGGCAACTTTCCTAACTTTGGCTAACACCTTGAAAGGTCCGACATATCTCGGATTCAGCTTGCCCCGCTTACCGAATTGTACAACCCCTTTCTAAGGTGAGACCTTGAGCATAACCCTATCCCCAACTTCGAACTCCATCGGCTTTTGCTTCCGATCAGCATAGCTCTTTTGTCGATCCTGAGCAGCTTGCATCCTTTGCTTGATCAGGACGATCTTTTCCGTTGTTTCTTGAATTAATTCAGGACCATTCAGTTGAGCTTCTCTAACTTCGGCCCAGCACACCAGTGATTGACATTTTTGACCATACAGTGCCTCATAAGGTGCGGCCTTTATGCTAGCGTGATAACTGTTGTTATATGAAAACTTGGCTAGTGGCAAATGCTTAACCCATCCCTTGCCAAAATCAATCACGCAAGCACGTAGCATGTCCTCAGGTTTGGAAGTTTCTCGCTCAGGCCGTCAGTTTTCTGGATGATATGCAAGTGCACATACTTATGTCCTTTACCCAACTTTCTGGAAATGAATTCCAAAAATTGTGATGTGAATCATCCTGTCACGCTCACAGATAATCGAAGCAGGTAACCCGTGTACTTTTAACAAACCTATTCAAGTATAAACCTTGCCAATTTGTCTAATGGGATCATTCTCCCTTAGTGCAAGAATGGGAAGATTTTTGTAAGTATCAATCTACAATCACCCAGATGGTGTCAAAACCTTGTGACGACTTAGGAAGCTTGGTGATAAAATCCATCATGATATTATCCTATTTCCACTCGGGTATTGCTGGTTGTACTAGCAGTCCTGATGGCCTTTGGTGTTCGGCCTTAACCCTTGCACACGTTAAGCACTTGCTAACATAAGCGGCGATATCAGCCTTCATGTTTGGCCACCAATATAGTTTCTTCACATCCTATGGTACATCTTATCATGACCTAGAGGATCGAGAATCGACTTGTAGAGATTCGGCATAATACAAATCTTAATCCACCATAGCAGTTAACCAACTCCTGCCGTGTAAACATAAAGTCCCGTCGGTACGTGGTTCCAACCTTTCCCTGGGTCTATTCTTTCTGATCATACTGCCTACATCTTCATTCACAAGATTCTCTAGTTTTTGGGCTTCGATCTGAGCTTCTAAAATTTGTTTTGGAAGATTCAAGCCAATAGTCATAACCAAGGCTCGAACCCGCAATGGCTCAATCTGTTCCTTACGGCTTAATGCATCAGTCACTACGTTTGCCTTCCCTGGATGATAACGAATGTCACAATCGTAGTCGCTTAGTAATTCAAGCCAACGGCGTTTGCCTCATGTTAAGCTCCTTCTTTGTGAGCGAGAAGGTGTAGTAAGCTTTAAGGTCGTGACACGTGCATGCCGGTTCCATATAGAAAATGTCTCCAAATCTATTGAGAAAATATTCATGAGTCTAAGTTCTAAATCATGAGTGGTGTAGTTCTTCTCATGAACTTTTAACTGTCGAGAAGCATAGGCAATCACCTTCTCTCTCTGCATCAACACAGCGCCTAAGCCCTTGTGTGAAGCATCACAATATACCACAAAGTCTTCGCTTCCTTCAGGTAAAGCCAAAAAAATAAAATAGGCGCCTGCGCAACGTTCTTCCTTTAACACCCGAAAATGCATTCTCATCATTCACCCCAGTCAAACTTGATTCCCTTTTGAGAAAGCTGTCGGCATAGATTTAGCGAATCTTTCGAAAATCCTTCGATGAACCTTCTGATAGTGAACCAACAAAGACCTAAAAATTGGCAGTTATTCTGTTGAGTGTCTTAGTAGATGCCCAATCTTTGATAGATTCTATCTTGGCTGGATCCACATGTATGCCTCTGTTGTCAATGACATGTCTGAGAAATTGTACCTTCAGAATCTAAAATTCACATTTTGAAAACTTGGCATACAACTTCCTTTCTTAAGCAATTCCAAAATGGCCTTGAGATGTTCTTCATGCTCTTTCTCGCCTGTAGTAATAAAGTAAGTTTGTCATCGATGAAGACAATGACGCACTTACAAGTAAAGGCCATGCATAGTCATTCATGAGGTCCATAAATACCGCGGTGCGTTTGTCAGTCCAAATTGCATGAACCTGGAACTCGTTATTGACCATACCGAGTTTGGAAATGTCGTCTTGGAATTCTTATCACTACACCTTAAGCGGTGAATCCTGATCTCATATCTATCTTCGCATAAATACGGATCCTTATAGTTTGATCAATACATCGTCGATCCTCGAGAGTGGATAACGATTTCTTCACTTTTCAGTTTATTTAAACTCACGGTAGTCGATGCACATCCCTGAATGACCCAACCTTCTTTTGACAAACAGGATCGGGGATCCCCAAGGTAAGGAACTAGGTCCCTTATAAAATCCTTTACGGAAGTCATGTAGTTGCTCCTGATAATTCCTCATTTCATATAGAGCCAATTATACGGTGCTCGGAGCTACGGGTTCAACTCCTAGAATCAGATCAATCTAAAATTCCACTGGTCGAGCCATAGGAAGACCTGGCAAGTCCTACGTGAACACTTCAGGAAAGCTTGGACATGTAAGGTCCATATTTGTTTTCCTTTCTGACTTGGTTCCACCTCCATCTTGGCAGATTCTGGCCAAAAAGACCTGGCATTCTTTTTCAATGTACTCTTAAGCTTTTAAATATGAGATAACTGCCAACCGAGATTCTCTCTCGTTGCTACTTTCGTTGCCACAAAAAGTCAAAGTTTCATTCCCATGAACTTGAACAAGTTTTTCATCGCACACGATCACGGAGTGACATCTTCTCAACCAGTCCATACCGATAATGACGTCAAAACTACCCAGTTCTACGGGCATTAGATCTATGTGGAACTGGTGGTCTAAGAAATTTAAAGTGCAACCACGTATAATAGTGTTTATCTCGACTATTTTCCCATCAGCTAATTCGACATCATAACTATTATCTAATGGAGTTGGGACAGTCAAACAGGATGAACAAAATGCAGCAAAATAAAAATTCCATCGGCACCAGGTCGACTAAGAAATATTCATATTGGTTTTTTAAGAGGAACGTACCCGTAACAACATTGGAATCCGAGTTTCCTGATGCATTCCCTCTCTTCTCTGCATTCCCAACTGCATAAACCCAGCCTTGTGCATTCCCATTCCCTCCATCCTTATTCTTCAACTTAGGTCAATCTCTCTTGAAATGCCCTAGTGCTCCACACTCAAAACAACCATCCCCTGGAGCGTGCCCATTGCCCTTCTGAGTATAAGCCACATTTGTGATTACCATTACGTCCAGCAATAGCGGCAAAATGCCCTACTTTATTGCACCTTATGACACTTCCTGGGTACACAGCCATTGTGTGTGTGAAAAAAAATTGCACTCGAGCACATGGCAGGATCCCCCCATACTGGGTACGCTTCATTCGCCTGTCCTCATATTGCAGACCTTGGCCAACATTCAGTCCTTCTTGAAGGTTTTTGTTGGTGACCATGGTTGTTTTCTTTCTACTCATCATCCATCCTTTTGTTGTCCATACTGCCTATCTGTGTATACGGAGGTTTCTTATCCATCAAGTCGTTGGCCAACTCGATATCTCATCCAACGTCTTGTGGTCTGGCAGATTTGATTTTATCCCATAAATGAGTCAAAAGTCCACTGTTGTACTTGTCAACCTTCTCGGTTTTGTTGGCAACAAACTTGGTATATATCAGGGTTAGCTCTTGGAAACGTTTAGTGTATGCTGGAACATCGTTCCTCTTGACCTTTAGGTTCCACAGCTCGATTTCTAATTTCTTGATTTCACCCTGCGGACAATACTTGTCCGTCATCTTTTTCTTGAGTACTTCCCAAGTCATTGCATATGTCTCAGGACCTAAGGTTCTTATCTGACCATTCCACCAAGTCAAAGCATCACCTAACAGAGTGCAGGTGGTAAACTTCACCTGATTCTTAATAGTACAACCACTGATATTAAAAACTGACTCCATCTTTTCAATCCACCAAGTCAAACCGACCACACCTTCAGTCCCCTTGAAGTTCAAAGGTTGACATTTCATGAAGTCGGCGTAGTAACAAGGGCGCGCAGTTTGCACATTCCTTCGGTTATCCCCGTGTGAACTATGGCTTCCATCTCCATTAGTGGAGTTTTGCAGAAGGGCTTGATCAATCATAGCTTGGATGGATTCTGGAGTCATGTTGTTTGGGTTGGTGTTGTTAGGAGTAGTATTCGGTCCTTGTCTTGTTGTAGGGAATAAGGGTCACGGGGTATTACAGATTTTTGTACCTATCTGCTAACAAAAATCTTTTTTTAGGGTTCTAAATTTTTGTTAGTTTGGAGTGCTTTGTGGTTGTGACGTATTTTTTTCTAGGGTTACTTTCTTGGAATAGATTGGATTACTGCTTATTGTTTATGCATAGGGTTTTGCGTAGAGTTTGTATGTGTTAGGTATGAAACGGGGATTCTTGAGTTCGAAAGGGAGTTGGAGAGGGAGAGGTGTAAAGGAAAAACAACAAGGCTTGGTTGGTATTGAAGCAAAGGGAACAAATCATGTTCCTTATGAGGATATGAATTTGGAACGTGTTACACGTGTGAGTCGTGCATAAGTTTGTGAGATAAGGCCGTGAATATGAGGTTGAGAACTAAGAAACTAGGAAGTCCCACTTCCACCTTACATTAAAAACGTGACGGGCGACTGGAAGTTAGGATGAATTTTGATATATTTTCGGGCATTGAATCTTAGCTTCACATTCCACGAGAAAGACGAATCGAAATCCCTAGAGCACAACAACATTCTAAGAACGTGACGGGTACTGAAGTTAGGAATGATTTTGATATATTTTCGGGCTTGAATTAGCTTCAACATGCAACGAGACAACGAATCGTAACAGAACAACACATTCTGGTTCGTCTACTTTTGATGCGATAAGTTTTGGGAATTATATTTGAGTTGATAAGACAAAACATGAATGAAACAAGATGGAAACAAGAAGGATCAAAGTTATTAGATGATTTACTTATTTAATATCTTTTATTAGTTTCCATGTAAACCTTAACCTTCTTATGCTATAAAAGGAGGTCCAGGCATATAGTTTTAGTGTGCCAAAAAGTGTGTATGCACCAAAGGTGTAAAACATGTTATGTGTGTGGGTTTACACATCCTACAAGAGATAGATGCTAGCATGGTGGTGTAGCCCCAATGATCTTATGATTCCTTTTGATGTAACCGTCTTACCATTAATCAGGTAAGATTGGGGCTTGTAGTAGTCATTATAGTTAGAGATGATGATGAAAAACCTTGTATTAATAACAATGATTCAATGTTTGAATATTCCGCCTTTGTTATTAATTCATCCTAGATCATGTTCTAAACAAATAGGAGCTTAAACGAATTCCACAATTGGTATCAGAGCCTCGTGGCTCTCAATCTAGGATCTACAAGGGATTTTGAAATTTAATTGGTATAACAAGGTTTAAAATCATCCTCTCTACCTTAATTGGTATGCAATATGATTTATAAATCATTGTTACTATTAAGGGTTTTCTTCACATCGAATTCGTTTTTCTTTTTCGGTGATCTATTCAAATTCGGTGAAGTTAGGGTTTTCAAACCCTAACTCGGTAAAAGGAAAATTGTATGAATTTTGGTTTTTCATGCTAAGGATTTAGTGGTTCAAAAGGATCATGTTCATGGGATCCACTTACTGATGGCAAAGAAGATAAACCTTGTTCAAGGATTTCGAGTTGTTGTTTTGTAACACCCCCAAATCTGGGTAGCAACTGAATGTTGAATATCCGAGGGCGTTACTTCATAGATCAATAGCACAAGATATGAGAACGATAACTAATGTGTCTTTTTTTAAAAAGATACATTGGATTAACAAAATGTTTATTCATTACATAAGCTCATGGCTTCAAATTGTTCGACAATATAAGTAAAGATTTCGGTTTATAACAAATGCTCCCAAAATATAATACGCCCAAATCTTTAGTACTGACTCTTTCCAAAGAGTGACCCCCAATGTATCTGAGCACCCCGTGCCTTATTGACCTGAGAAAACATGCCTAAAACATCAACATAAAGTAAGTGAATTCATAGGTTTATGTAAATCAATAGTAGGACCGCAAGATTTCCAAGTGTATGATTAAGCAACAAATGCAAACATCATAAAAAGTAATTTTGTTTTTCTAAGCTCATGACACACACTAGAAGCCGACATGTATGAATGCAATAAATTGCAATAATGCCCGATGAAATGATGTCTATAATCTACTAAAACGTGAAACATCCAAAATCCACATGTTTTAACGTTTATTTAATTTCCTGGTGATAGCTAGTCACCAAACGGGGAATTCAATCCCAAATAGATCACTCATAACATTCAACGCTTAGTTAAAGAGGGCTTAGTGGGCTATCGCTCACTTAGGCAAACCATGAAACATAGTATAGAAATATACACTTTGCGTCCAATTTGTAAAATCAAACATGTTCGTACCCCAAAGATGTAAATCATTTAAATATAAATTTTAAAACATGGGGATATGAACTCACCTTAGTTAAAAAAAAAAAAAAAAAAAAAAAAAAAGTAGTCCCTCTGTGAATGATAATAGTATATCCAAGTACGAATCACACAGTCCAAATACCTAAGTAATACGGCCAGTCTTTAGCTACAAATTTAAGGCTAAAGACTCATGTATAGAACTACTGATAAATATCTAGTTTAATATAAATACTGTTATCACTTTGTGTGGTGTGCACATGTTTTAATGTAGTTATATCCGTTTGATGGCTCTTGGAAAAGTATACGATTTCACACGATCTAGTATACGAGTACACTTTCTTAATAAATATATCATATATTAAGTCATGGTTTAACGGATTATAAATATGATGATAAATGTATAACTCGTTCCGATTCGTTAATGTATTGTACAAAAAAAATCAACTTTGTTTTTTTTTTTTTTTTTTTTTTTTTTTTATTTTTTTTTTTTTTTTTTTTTTTATTTATTTATTTTTTTTTTTCTTCTTTTTTTTTTTTTTTGTTTTTTTTTTTTTTTTTTTTTGTTTTTTTCCCTTTTTTTTTTTTTTTTTTTTTTTATTTATATTTTTTTTTTTTTTTCCCCCCTTTTTTTTTTTGTTCACCCTTTTTTTTTTTTTTTTTTGTTTCTTTTTATTTTTTTTTTTTTTTTTTTTTTTTTATTTTTTTTTTTTTTGTTGTTTTTTTTTTTTTTTTTATTTTTTTTTTTTTTTTTTTTTTTTTTTTTTTTTTTTTTTTTTTCTTTTTGTTTACTTCCCCCCTTCCTTTTTTTTTTATTTTTTTTTTTTTTTTTTTTTTTTATTTTTTTTTTTTCCTCCCTTTTTTTCAAATTGGGGGTGTTCGAACTTATAAAATACCCGTAGGTTTTCTTATAATTAAAAACAGTCCCTCCCTCCAGTTTTATGAAAATGTAACATTTACACTTTAGACCCCCTTAAACTTTTTCACACTTGTACATGTTTTTATAGGGAGCTTCCTCCAACTTTACAAAGTTTACACTTTAAGTCCTTATATGTTCCAACAGCCCCTTAAGTTTTAGGAGTGTCATAAATAGTCCCTTAATTTAATAGAATAGTGAATTGGCAATTTTAAACCCTTAATTTCTAAATTGACACATTTAGTCCTTTAACTTGTAAAAATCACATTTTAACTCTAATTTAGTTCCAACAAGCGACATTAGATTTCATTAAGCTCCAATAAGCCATATAAGCTATTCCAGCTTATAAATAAGCTCGAGAGAGCTTATAAATAAGCTTTGGAGAGCTTATAAATAAGCTTTGGAGAGCTTATTTTGGTTTAATGGACCTTATTGGGCCCGTTAAGGTCCAATAAGTGTTTTAGAGGTCCGCTTAAGTTTTAAAAAGCACTAAAGCATTTGTTAAGCTTATTTAAGCTACAAAAATCTATTTGGCTTCTTAATAAGCTCGGATGAGCTTATTTTGAGCTTATTGGGCTCGTTGGCCCAACAACCTTAACTAAAAGTTTGCAAAAAGGGGTTCCTTAGGTTATATAACTTATTTTCTAGACTCATTAGGCTTATTTAGGTTTGATTAAGCTATTTTCATTTCATGGCTTATTAAATAAGCACTTAAGCTTGTTAACGGGCTTGTTGGGCCTGATGTGGGCCCGTTAAGTATTTTAAGGGTTTGGGCTTAGTTCTCTAATGTCCATTGGCTCATCTAGACTTATTGCAATCCTTTAAATTTGCTTAAGCTCACAAATAAGCCGCCCAAGTTTATTGGTGGCTTATGGACCTTGTGGGCTCACGAAATTGGGCCGTAAAGTCTTAATAAGGGTTCATTTGGTTTAAAAAGGTATGAAGGGTCGACATTTTTGAAATAAGTTTGTAAGATTCTAAATAAGCTCATTGAGCTTATAAATAAGCCGTGGGTTCACTAGGTGGGCTTATTGGGCCTGCTATGGTCTTGATCGTGGCTATTGGACTCGAAAGGCCCAATAGAAGTCCAACTCATGCATGCTTGTTATATTACAAGTCTAACAAGGTTCCTGGTTTATACAATAAGCTCAAATGAGCTTATAAATAAGCCATGGGCCTGCGTTGTTGGGCCAGTGGGGCACACGGTTGATTTACACGCGATTTTAAATGGCCCATTACTCTCCTAGCAACCTATGTAAGGTTCAAAAGTGATCTAGTGTCTATAGGTCGTTTGTTCATCCCATGTATACGTCGTGTTTTACATGCATGTGTTTAGATGTGTTGTATACACTTCCCCAAGCCATCATATCTTGTTTACAACAAAAGTTTACGTATGGTTTTATATAATTTTGTGTGTAAGATATCTTGTATAAGTCGAGGCCTAGATTTTTATATAAACGAAGGGTTTTAAAGCTTTGTTTAATATTAAGTCACGTTATATGCTTCTTTACATTTTTGGCACCACACAAGTCGTGTATAAGCAATAGCATTGCGTTTAACACGCATGTTTTCCATTTACCATGCGTGAACTCATGCTTGCATAATATTTCTATATTGACGAGACATAGTGGCTAGTCTTTAACAAAAACAATTATCATACGAGTGGTAAAGGTCTAAATGTGACTTACAAAGGTCCTAGTATGTTGGTTCGTAGATTTGAAGATGACACAAGGCGTTTACACCCAAATGTGTAATATTTCTAAGCTTCAAAGCTTGGTTTACCCAATCCTTAGCTCGTATATTTCCTTGGCCTCGTTATGTAACCCTTTGTTGTGTCTTCTTGGTTCAAAGGAGGTAAATAGGTATGTTTGCTTGCGGTTTAAGACTCTAAAGAGTGGGTGTGTTTAAGTGTTTGTGTTTGTAAGAGTGTCTAATGGTGAGACTAGGTGAGTATTTATAGGCAAATGAGCTAGTTACTCACTTCCTAGTTCCAACAAACCAAACCGTGGCCTCTTCAAGGTGGTTTTGTAGTTTTTGGTTAGTTACACATTGTATTAGCTAAACCACTAAGTACCATTCTTAATTAGAGGATATTTGTACAAGATTTGGCTAGATACTAGAAATCTTATGATTTGGGTTTGTGTGGATGCTTTAGCCGCGGGTATATGAGCCAAAGGAGGATCCAAGAAGGTCTTTGTCCATTGTATAATAGATTGGGAGGGACAATTAGTACAAGGCTTAATTAACCTTAGTTGTACAAGTACTTTGGAAGGTATTAGGAGGATTTTTGATGATTTTGTGTGTGTGTGTGTGTGTGTTTAACCGCGGCATAGACAAGCATAAGAGACTAAATGGGTTATTATCCATTGTGTAAATATTAGCTAAGGGACCATTAGTACTAGTATTAATTAGAGGGAGCTTGTACATGTACTTAAGGATCCAAAATGAAGATTCCTAGTGGGTTAAGTGTCCAACATTCGGCCATAGTGGAGGTTACACAAGGATTGATTTAATTTTTGTGTTTAAGGTTTCAAAGTGGGTATTGGTTTGAGTCTAGGTAAGTCTAGGTATTTCCGGGGTGTGTCCGACTGTATTTTACTGCGAAACGTAAACCCTTTTACATGACCAATAAAAATAAAATACTCAATGTTAATAATTATCTTTTTAATAATTATATATTACTTGGTTGATGTAAACCTTAATTTATTTGATGACCGTTTACATTAAATGATTATTTATAGTCTACGCGATTTAGCTTAAAACTTAATTTAAAATTAAACACGTATCGGACCAAAATAAATAGTGACGAATAATAGAAGTCGTAAAATGACCTGAAATTGAGAAATGTTACATGGGAAGCCACAAATCAAGTCCACCACACATGATACCATACTCGCATTGCTAAAATCTATTTCGTATAATCTAACGTAGTGTTTGGTATGATGTAATGAAAGTTGAAATGAAAACGGTTATTACGATTGAATGGAAAAAACTTGTTTGTTTTCAATTATACAATGTAATGCTTCATTATAATGAATGACTCATTACATCAAAAACTACCCTTTTCATTCCATAAGAACCCCCTCCTTTTTTTTCATTACGTCCGTAATGTAATCAAAATTACATAAAAGTCCACCATTCACTAACCACATTAAATACACTTCTTATTAACTATGGACATTTTAGTCTTTTTCTTATCGATTGCATTACGTCCTATCATACGAACCAAACATTATTAATAACGTAGTGTTTAGTATGATGTAATGAAAGTTGGAATGGAAACGGTTATTACAATTGAATGGAAAAATCTTGTTTGTATACAATTATACAATGTAATGCTTCATTACAATGAATGACTCATTACATCAAAAACTACCATTTTTATTCCATAGGGGCCCCTCCTTTTTTTTCATTACGTCCGTAATGTAATCAAAATTACATAAAAGTCCACCATTAACTAACCACATTAATTACACTTCTTATTAACTGTGGATATTTTAGTCTTTTTCTTATCGATTGCATTACGTCCTATCATATCAACCAAACATTATTAATAAGAGTAATGAATTATTACATTACATTATTTATCCCATTACGTCGCTTATTCCATTCATTTAATAATTCATAATGGAATAAATAAAGTAATGGAATAAAGTAGTGACAGAATGTAATGAACGTCGTAATGGAATAAATAAAGTAATGGAATGACGCATTACGATCATAATTATATTTGGTTGTTATGATAGAATGGAATGTAATCGATAATAAAAAGACTAAAATAGCCTTTGGTGATATATATTTTTAGTTTGGTAAGTAGTTAATAAAGGTCTTTTATGTAATTATGATTCCATTACAAGATGTAATGAAAAAAAGGACCCCTAATGAATGAAAATAGTAGTTTTTGATGTAATGAATGATTACATGTAATGAGTCATTGCATTCCGTAATAGTAAACAAACATAATTTTCTCATTCTGTCGTAATGATCTTTTCCATTCCTACTCTCATTACGATGTACCAAACACTACGTAAGGGTAATGAATTATTACATTACATCATTTATTCCATTACGTCACTTATTCCATCATTTAATATTTCATTACATCCTACCAAACGAACCCTAAGTGTATTGAGCGAGGGCAAGGTGGTCTGAGCCCTCTTTACAGCATCTGCCAATACATAGAACAAACGTTGATCATAGAGAAATATTCAAGACATGTTGCAATTTATTGGAAAATGAATCTAAAAAATCCAACTTGACGTTACCGTGCAATCCCAAAAATCAAGATTAAGTTCTTGGAGGTCTGGAAAATAATCAATAAGTTGAAAGATATCAGAATTTGTCATCATCGACATATTTCAAGCTCGTACAAAGGTAGATATAAGACTTTGAGATTTTCTAGTTTAGCAATCTCAGCTCATTTTATTTCGCTTATGATGTTGTCTCTAAGTTTGAGAATCTCCAGTGACGGACAACGACTAACAAATTCCCCACATGTGTAGCTTCTAAATACTAACTCAGACAAGTCCAAACTCAGAAGATTTGCAAAACCAGCAAAACTAGAGATTGGAACCAGTAAAACTAGAGATTGGACAAAAATGACAGTTGAGAAGCTCCAAATGTTTCAACTTAAGTGATGTTGCTTCCATATTTAGAAGAGGGAATTCCAAAATTTCCTTTTGAGACAAGACAAAATCCAATTCCTAATATCGTCAACATCCAATATGGAGTTACATCCTTTTTCTATGTAGAGGTGAAACTTTGTAACTGAACCATTATGATGATGAAGAAACAAATCTATAATCCTCCCATAATCTTTTTCCTTTTCTATCTTTTGTAAATACTCATAGAAGTCCTCATCAAATATAAGTTGGTTGATCATAGTCCACTTATACCTCCAACTTCTTGACGTCCTCACCGCATCTTGTAATGGCAAATGATTCAGAATATTAGTTAACACATCATCTAGCGTGCTGCTAATAATACCGTCTGATGCAAACTTAGATACTTTACGTGACCCATGAGTTTGTTCTATTATTCTGCCAAGAAGACAAAATAAAACTTATAATAGTCATGATTAATTAATGCATTTTGTATAATATAATCTATTATATTAAAAGATACAACCCCTTAATTTAATGGGGCAGTATCCATTAAATGGTTAAGCAGGTGGTGAACTTCTTTTCAAGCGATCCCTTAATTTATTGTGGGAGTATTCAAGTGTTTAAACCCTTTATGCAATCACCCAGGTATTTAATATGAAGGTGAAGAGTTGTTGTAGTTTTCTTGCAATTACAACCTCACCCTTTAAGATGAATCTAAAACAATCTACCCCACAACCCCACGGAAGTTACACCCCAAAAGAAGACAAAGGATATTGGAGTTAAATGAGATGTGCACTCCTTTAGCTCCCTACTTTTTTATTTTAGTTAAGTTTGATGGTTTAATTTATGTTTTTGTTCACAAATTATGTAGAAATAGGACAACCGTGAGGATCTAAATGTGTGTGATGTTGGATTTTGTTGAAATCATTAATCAAGAAGGTAAACAAACTCCTTTTTGGCCCATTTTGTTAAAATCAGTGATTTAAATGTGTGATGTTGTTGATGTTTGTGATTGTTTATGAGAATACCAGCTTATAAGGCTGTTTACGAATGCTTATTTGGGGTGTTTGGGATTGTTTGAGGAAAGCATATGAGCTAGGATTTTGGTTAACAATGGAGAGCCTATGTGAAAAAAGGGGTTCGGTACAAGTTTTTTATTATCTTTTTATGTTTGGTTTTTTTAATTCTATGTTTTAAAGCATATTTTTTCATTGTTGTTGTGTTGTTTAATGACGAGCCATTGGAAGAAAAAGTATGTCGTGCATTAGTCCCCTATAAGCAGCTTTATTAAGCAACTCTAAACAGGCCCTTAGGCTGCAGTCTAAGTTGCTAATTTCAAACACAAGATTGGTAAGAGTCAACCCTAATATCCAAAATCAATTTAGACATGCCTTAATGATTTATATTTCGTTGTAATATTGTTTATTGCTTATCGTGATTTTAGGTATTCATTTGTTTGGACATTAGGACTCCTTAATAGGGCAAAACATTTGGTTACATCTGTTTGGACATTAAGAAACTTCTCCAAGATGCAGCTTCAACATGTCTTTGAGGGTAAGCTTCTTTATATTCATTTATTGTCATTCTTATTTGTATTATTAAAATGATATAAACCATAGAACATGATGTAATGTTGTCACTTTGGTAGTAAACTCATATGTATAAACGATTTGTGATTGCTAAGTGAAAGGAATAGGCTACATAGTATTGCTTAGAAGTGCTTATTTGGTTATTTTTAAGTAAATAAAAAAACCTTTAATTACCTATCCAATCAACCCGTTATCTGTTAAGAAAACAGTAACCATCGGGGTGACAAATTGATAGGAACACCAGGAATTCGTCATGTCTAATGAGAAATAGCAACAAGGAAGTTTATGTGATATCCTGAGAGAGTGTGATATTCTGATAGAGAAAGAAAGGCTTGATCCATTAACTGTCGTTACTTATGCTCTAAATATTGCTTTTTTCCCTAAAATTCCATCAGTTCCTTTCTGTAATCAATTATAGATAGCTATTTTGACTTCATAAAATTCAAATTGGTCGATTTGGGTTATCTTATATCTTTAATGGGTCAAATGAGTTATTTGCTAAATGCTTATCCGTCATCCAAAAGACAAAATCACCCTTTTAAAAGCCGTGTGCGCTTCTTATCTACCAATTGCGTATTCATTAATTAAATAATCTCATTGATAGCTTAGACAACCTTGAATGTATGATCGCATTTTGAGTTAAGGGAAATAGGAATCCTAGGACGTGTTACTTTTGACGGACTTGACCATGGAACAGTTGACTTATCTAGGGCTCAAAGGAGTTACAAGGTGAGTAAATAGTTGACCATAAAACTGTACATGTTGCTACGAGCTATGGAATTGATAGACATATGTCGTTATAACAGGTCAGGCTTAATAGGGAGACAAAGAATTTGATATCGCTAATCGGCATCTCCGCTGTTTAGTGGAGTCAAGTTTCGTTGGTTAACTATTTTCAACAACTATTGAAATGGTACAACTGTACAATGCTTATTTTGATGCACTCACTGGCAATGATCCACTTGCTTTATATTAACGCTGAAGTGTAACAGCAAGGTTGCAACATCAACAATAAGATGGAAAGTCAGCAAGGTTAGTACTTGATATTAGTTTAGATTTTTAGTCCCTTTGTGGTTACTTTTTTATATATATCAGACCGCATTGATCGATTATTAAAAGTACTAACCTGAAATGGAGCCACTTTCGACCCTTTTTTAGTTGTTATAAATCTTATTCATTGATACAATTTCTTTAATTAAGGAGTGTTTGGTTTAACATATTTAGTTGCCTTATTTCATAGTCACATAAAATTAGTAATAAATTGACTCGGTTACATTGTTGATTCAAAAAGAGGTAAACTAAACAGTATTTTTGATATGCACCATGAATTCGCACCGCTAGCTGACCTATTCTGCATATTACTGCCTTAACATGAATGTATTTAGTATTTACGTTCATATGGTTTTCTCAGGAAATTGTTCGTGATGTGTTAAAAGGAACCCTTTAATACACTTGCATAATATTGTAACTTGGAGATGGCAAATAAGACGATATAGAAATTTAAAATCAGTTCCAACTTTGGTTGTATGCCATTAATATGTAGTAAGTTTGCCTTTGTAAGGTCCCATCTGATGTGTTTCACGTGTTCCAGGCTACACGTGATTCTGTGTTTTCAACTACGCCTGTTATATAACCACTCATAAACTAATCCTTTTTCAAACATAGTTACAGTCATTCTGTATATGTTTTGCATAAAAAAATTGGTTTTCTTGGCCAATGATACAACTGAAATTATAGAAAAACATATGTCGGAATCTCACTATGCTTTAAATCTTATATTTTCTATGAGATTTTTGGAGGGAATACAAGAGTTGTAGAAGAGTTGTGCAATACAATAACTAAAACTGTGCAAATGAAGCTGATGTGTTTACAAGTGAACGATTCTAAAGCTATGAAAGAAGCAGAAAGGAGATCGAATATAAAACTAAGCAAGAGAATAAAATAAAGACATGACAGGTGTAGCTAGAATTTTTTTGGTTTGTATGCTGGTAGTATAATATTAGTGAATGCTATTAAATGTGTAGTATAGCTTTATTTGTAAGTGGTCTTACAACACTTCATAAGGATTGTCTATGACAAGTGTTTAAGGCTTTGTATATCTTTGTTAGTATCTATAAATTTCTCTTAAAAAAAACTTTTCTGTAAGGCCAACTTATATTTTATAAATTGTTTTTGTTCATTTGTAAGCCTGTGATGATTAGTATTTTATTACCGTAATGTATGACTAAATAAGTCATATTTGTATTAAATTAAAAATTTCATTCGTGACCTCTAAGTAGCTGAATATTCTACATAGCACTTTATTAGATAATGAATAGCACTTTATTCAGTGTTAGTGTTCAATGAAAAGGACAGAGTTAGGATAGATTATGCCACAAGTTAACGAATTTTGCGTGTGTGCGAACAATTAATTAAATCTGTAAATGGTCTTCGTGCATACTTACACCTCCCAAGTCACACAAAGTGTACGAAATCAACAGTTATATACAACCCGTGTGCATCGCACGGGTCTGCATGCCTCGTCAAATCCAAATATTAACTCTCTGCATCATTTTTTGTTACACCATCCAATTATCTTGTACAAACAGAAACAAGTGAAACATATACATAGTATAATCTTAGTCGATCTGTATTTGTTTAAAAAAAACACTTTTTCTTTTCAATATTTATCAACAAAAAAAACGAAATATTAGTAATGTTAGCAACTTATACATCCTCTACTAATCACAAAAACAAGAGTATATTATTTATTGGTCATTTGGTCGTTGTGGTTATCTCCGATTTAAGATGTAATGCCTCTTACAAGGTAAGTGTACAAGTAGTCCCATATGTTTAGGTTTCGTCACGTTGGTGGACAAAAAACTAACAGGCATCAATAAGCTCGTTAAATAAGCGGGATTTTGGTCTTTCAGTCTAACACATACAACACCTATTGACTACGCAAACAGAACATGTATATTCATACACTAATCCAAACACCCCACTTACCTAATTAACTCATTAACGCCCTATGCATCATTGGTAAGCGAGTTGTGTATGAGTCTTAAATGGGTGTTTGGATGTGTTTTGTAAAAAGACCAATTTACCCTTTTACTTAATAAGCTTATTAACTCGTTTATTTTTCAATTTTTAGACCATATATGAAACGTCTACAAGAGGGACTACTACTTACGTGATGTTTGTTTATTAAGATGCTCTGAATCTGACTCGCACATATGAATCTGAAGCGAATATATGAATCAAATAATATTGTTTGTTTTTTTTAAAACATTTGAATTATTTATTAGCTCAACTAGAAGCATTAAGATGCTCCTTCCATGTCAAGTTCATTTATATATAGAGCTTCCAAGGTGGGTTCTGGAAGGTTGTGTGATGATGGGTCCCACTGGCACATCTGCAAGACACGAGCCATGAGGTATTGAGGTACGTATGAGATTCTATTGGAAACTTTCAAACATCGC
This sequence comes from Tanacetum coccineum, assembly GCA_026074375.1. Lineage (NCBI taxonomy): Eukaryota > Viridiplantae > Streptophyta > Magnoliopsida > Asterales > Asteraceae > Tanacetum > Tanacetum coccineum. Next base: position 7,936 of record BQNB010007181.1, on the reverse strand, counting down.
CAAGTGGAGAGAAAGATCGATGGTTGTGAACTTGTCGGCCCTACTTAATATGTACGGATATATCCATTCTCCACCGTCGATGTAAAAGAATGATAGTCGTAATCCATCTCCACAAATTTATTACGCTTCATACTAAGTGCTACTCCTGTCCTAAAATTATTGTTCCAAAAAAAAAAACACATAATTTAAAAAAAGTTTATTTATTATTTTTTTTTTTACTTTTTGGCATAATGACAGTTTACTCTTAACTAATTAATTAAAGTCTTCTTGATTGTTTGTAATAATAATTTCAAAAAAAATAATATAGTAAATTTGATCAAACTTTCATATCTATTTTTAGTAGTGAACAATTAAATTGAGACATCCCGAAAAAAAAATATGAACAATAAAAATGAGACGGATAGAGTATTATGGAGTGCTTATGAAACATAAGCTCATAAGCTCATTTGGGCTTATGTTTCATAAGCTTCAATTTTTCGGCTTATTTTAAGATTTATGAACTTATATAAGTTAACCATGGTGTGGGCTTATATAAGTTTATCATATAAGCCCATAAGTCTCAAAATAAGCCAGAAAATTAGGGCTTATGAAATATAAGCCCAAATTAAATTTGGTTTGGCCTTATATTTCATAAGCCCCAATTTTCTGGCTTATTTTGAGACTTATGGGCTTATATAAGTTTATTGTGTAATCAACTTATATAAGCCCCTAAGTCTCAAAATAATCCAGAAAATTAGGGCTTATGAAATATTAGCTTAAATGGGCTTATGTTTCATAAGCCGAAACAAACACCCCTTATGTATGTTGGTTGGTTCGCTCATCGTATAAAAGATTCTACCACCCCCACTCCTAACATATTATTTATGAGTTTTGCTACATCCACAAAACATTTACAAAGAAACATCCATAAACATGTGTTGTCTATGTGTGAGTGGCTTAATCAAAGAAAAAAGAGAAAATAATTTAAAAAACACCAATGAAAACATCACAACACATGTTTGTGGATGTTTCTTTGTATATGTTTTGTGAATATAGCAAAAACACAATTTTTTTAAGTTTATGTTTCGTATTTTTTCGTCATTTTCATACTTTTGATTTATCAAACTTTAAAAAATTTTGTTACGCACTTTCCGTTTCACAGTTTTATAACATAAACAAAAATATAAAAAAATTAAAAAAACCTAAAAAGTTAGAGGGGTATTATTAAACTACCCCATGTTGGTCATATTAATGCTATTTTCGCTTCTTCCAAAATACTCCATCAGTTTCAAATTAATATTCTACGTTTCTTTTTAGAAATGTCCTAATTTATTTGTCCATTATTAAAAATGGATAGGGAAATTTAATCAAATTTACTATATTATCCGTGTTTGAGATTATTATTACAAACTTTAAAGAAGACTTTAATTAATTGGCTAGGGGTAAAAATATCATTATGCTAAAAGTAAAAAAAACAGTAATAAATGCACGTTTTTAAACTGTGTGGTTTTTGTTAAGAGACAATAATAATGAGACGGAAAGAGTCACTTGTTTGCTTCTATGGTATTTTAGCAAATAAAAAAGAAAACTTAATTAGTAGATACTGAAAATATATTTGATTGGTAAAAAATGGTGAATAGGAAATTCTTAAATTACGTATAGTTTGAAAGTGGACATTTGAGACAAAAATAGAGTATGTTTTTTTAAACAATTACTATTGGATTTATAATTTGAGACCTAAGTTACTATAGAGTTTAAAACAAAAAGAGTAGTGTTTTTTTTACTACCAAGCAACTTAATTGGTCACATTCACAAGGCTCTTAACGTATATTGGCGTGATAATGGAGTCAAAGAAACCCCTATTCGAGGGTGCACGTGGGAAAGAATGTGTGCAACAAAGTTTCAAGGAGGCCTAGAATTTTGTCACTTAAGAATGATCAACAAATCAGTTTTCGCAAAGCAGGTTTGGCGCTTGATCACATACGCTACAACATTGGCAGCTAGAATTCGCAAGGCATGATTTTTCTCAAGATCGAGCTTCTTTGATGCCAATATTGGATATTGAGCACGCTATATGTGGTGTATTTGTATTTCGGTTAAAGATATTGTTCGTAAATGGTGTAAGTGGAATTTCGGTGATGGTCGTAGCGTGAATGTGTGGAATGACTTTCGGCTCAAAAATCACAAAAATTTAGGCCCAAACCGAATAACAACGACGTTGATCAGGTTTGTGACTTATTAAATATTAACGCTGCGTTCTCGAGTTTTAGAAAAGAGGAAAAGAAAAGAAATGATAGGTAAAGAAAAGAAAAGAAAGAAAACCGTTTTATCATATTCGTGTTCTTGAGATGGAAGGAAAAGAAAAGAAAGTTATCACATTTTATGTTCTTGAGTTGTGTTGAAAGAAAAAGAGAAAGTCATTTTGACAATTATGCCCTTCATGCATACGTACTCTAAAATTACAATATATTTTAATGGGGGCATAATGGTCATTTTTCATATCTATGAGTAGTTAGTATTTTCTTTCCGTTGCAATCCGGTCAAAAATAGGAGGAATGTTTCATAAGAAAAAAGCCCATTATTTCCCCTTCAAATCCTATACTTTCTGCTCATTTCTATCCTAGAAAATTCTTAAGAACACAATTTTTTGCTTCCATCCTTTCATTTCTTTTCTTTTATTCTGAAAATGAAACTCGAGAACTGAGCATAAAGGTGACACTTGGGAGATCATGAGCTATTTTCTTCATTATTCCTACACAGAAAGACGAAGACAGGGGTCTCATGGGTTCACAGGACATCCATGGATTTTTTCGATATATAGTCTTAGTTTTTGAAAAAAAAAACGATTTTTTAAATGCATCTTAAATGCACTCGATCCATCAGAATGTGTTCTGGTGTTACGGTTCAAAAAAAATTACGCACCGGTCATATTTGGTTCTCATTCCCTCCATGCCCACATAATATTTCAAGAAAGATTGCATGTTGAATCATAAGCAAGTCTAGGAATGATTTATTGGCAATTTTCATGCAAAAATGCATATCTTTTGGCACTAAGGTCGGAGTTCCTTTAAAAATAGCCTCTTTACCTTCGAGTATGGGTAAGACTATCAACATCTCACCTCCTTCATTACCTCGTAAAAAATGAGATTGGGTGTAAGAATTTTATTTGGTGCGTTAATGGTTTATAATTTGGATATCAATCTGAATCGTGTAATCACTTTTGGATTAAAGTATTTCGACCCTATATGCCTCGGGTTCACGAAATCCTTAATCAGATAAGACAGATTGGCAATTGAATTTTAAGGCACGAAAAATCAATCAGAAAACCTTAACGTATTATGTGATGTTCTATATCATAAAATGAGACCAAAAACATGTTATAAGCAACCACCAAAAGTCAGTTATTTCGGGTTATATACCAACCATTATGTTGGTTGGTAAAACTGGTAACTGCTCTCAGATCCTTTTTCTGCTGACCTATTACCGTTGGTATTAGTCTAAAATAGATCCGTTTATACTAAAAAAGAGACCCGAACCTGCAATTCCTGCAGAACTACTACTATGGGTATTAGTCTATAATAGACCCTTTTATACTTTACAAGAGACCCATTTCCTACACTTGACCTCTGCGTTTTTGTCCTTGATAAGATATAATATCATCTCATAATGAGGTGCAATCACACTTCCCATAACTGCTAACGAGTATGATATAAATACAATTGGATGCTCTAGTAATCACAAATTACCTATATTGATGATAACACTAACATTACCAACATTGGGAAGATAGAAGTGAAGAAAATTGGTGGTGTTTTTGGAGGTACTTTTTGCGGTGGTTCATATAATTGGTGTGCATTAGTTTATGGACCCGTATTGTTTAGGGGGAAGAAGTTTTAGTTGCGTGGGTTTTGGCTTCTTTAGCTCCTAGTTGTTGGTTGGTTTTTTTCTTGTACCTTCTAGAGGCGTTTAATGTTTAGTTGTTTGTTATTGGTAGTTTGGGTTTAGTTTAGTCCTATGTGTATTACTGAGGTGCGTGTTTATGTTTTGTGGTCTGCTGTACGAGTTCTCTTGTCTTAATTTGGTGGTTTTGGGTGGTGGGTAGTATACGTAAGGGATGTTGCTTCGGTGGGGTTTACCAATTGTGTGTGGTTGTAGGTGTATGTATGGGTTACCTGTGAGGCGGTTCGGAGGGTTTTTAGTGGGTGGTTTTTAGAGTGGGTTGTGCGGTAAGTGTGTTAAAGTTGGGTGTGGTTTTTCATTTTGTTGGTCGGGTAAAGTGTTCATATCGTAGTTAGCAAACTAGTTGTGTTAGGTGATGAATTCGAGGGTTGTTGAATTGTGCGTGCTGTATTGGGTTGTGCATCATCAGTTTTAATAAAAGGTTTGAAGTTTTTTGGGACTCGGTGTTGTTCATCTGGGTGCGCTTATGTAGTTGTATTGAGTAGATGGCCGTTCTTTTTTTTGTTTTGTGCATTTGGCTGAGAGTTTGGTCGTTTTTCTTAGTTCGGTTTTGAGTGGGGTGTATTAATGTGGTGTTTGGTTGAAATGGGGGTGGAGAGGGGTTTTGTAGGGGTAAAGTATCGGGTGTTTTTAAGTATTTGTTGATTGCCCACTTGTGTGTTAAATTTTGTTTGTATTTGGGGGGTGTCGGCATAATTTTTGAAGGCCATGGTCGGGTACATACGGTTTTGTGTGTCTTGGTGGGAGTCGTGGTTGTAGCTGTCGTGCTTCGGGCTTCGGGACTGTTGTACGGGTTGTGAGGCATGTTTTTATGTGTATCTGTGGTCGATGGTTGCTGCACGATTGGAGGTTGTGGTGGGAGAGGTCAAATCGCGTGTTTTATCCTGCGGTCGAGTTGGACGTGAGCAGTTATTTAGTTGTCGTAGGGTTTAAGAGTTTTAGCTAGTTTCGTTAGTTGGGATTCGGATTTTCTTGGTTTAAAGAAAGTGTTTAAGGTTCAATTCGGTGAATGTGTGGATGTGTTCTTTGGTTTTTATAGTTGGGTATTTGAGTGTTCGTTGTTAACGTACGCAAGCTTGTTTCTGGCCTTTGTTTGTTTCCTAGGGTAGTCGGTCGTATATTTTTCTTTGATGTTGTATTGATTATATTGTAGTGTTGGGTTGGATATAGTGAAGGTTCGGTGTTTCCATTATATAAGTTAATGACCTTGGTTGTGGTTTTGATTCCGGGGGGTCCGGTTTTAATGTGGTTAACGTTACTGTATGGTGGTTATCGCTCTGATTGGAGATTGTGTTGTAATTTCTGTGTTCTTTAATTCTTTGTGGTATGTGGTTTCGTGCTAGAGTAGGTGCGCGTTTTGAGGCCCTATCTTGCTTTAAGATGTTTGTGTAGTTAGTTTTTTTGAAGGGGATATGGGACTTGCGTAGTGAGATTGTCCTGTAGTTTTTTATTGTTTTCTCGTCGATCCGTTGGTTGTATTGCGGTTATGGGGGGGGTTAATTCGTGGAATTGTTGTAAGGTTCTTGTTTACTAAGCGTTGTAGTCGTTTGGTGATCAGTTGTATTACGATGCAGTTTTCGGGTATTTTGGGTGTATTGGCCTATTCAGTTAAGGGAGTTTCGATCATTCGTAGTCGGGATCTTGTGTTAACACGATGCGATGTTGAGTTTAGGAGTCGTCGGTTGTTTTGTACTGTTTGTTCTTGGGGGTTTAAAGAACGTGATTGCTGTTTAGGGTTTTTCGTGTTTATTAGAAGTGTTCATAGTATGTATGTTAAATAAAAAATTAAAAATTTTGGTTGTGGAGTGTTAAGATGTTGGTATCGACTGGTTCGTTTTGTTTGGTTGTGTGAGAAGTGTGTTGTTTGGTCCGTGTAAGGTAGGCTATTTGTTATTTGTGGTTGGTTATGTTTTGTCTTTGGGGTTGTGATGGTCTTAGATTCAAGGATTGGCTATGGTTTATCGAGGTTATTGTGTAATGGTCGTTTTTAATAAGGTTAGCGATTCTACGAATAATTGGACAATGGGGAGGTCGAGTAGGTTATAGTTGATATGCGGTTGTGTAGTAGCGGCGTGTTGTGTTATTATAGTTTTTTGTGTAATTTGTTAGGTTTTCACTGTTTGTTGTCTGTCATCTGATGGTTGGTACGTTGATTACCCTGGCTAGTTTGCGAGTTTTGATTGTTGCCTATGCTTTTAGTTTGTCCCTTAGATGGTATTGGATGGCACTGTTGGTTACAGTTTTTAATGTTTTTGCCTTGTTTGTTTTGTTGTGGTTGTTATCTTTAAGCCGGCCTGAGTTTCAGTTTTCTCTTGTAGATGGGTTTGGATGGTTTTAAGATCAGGTGTTGTTTGAGTTTGGAACCCTTTTGTTATTGTTTCGTTTACGGTTTTGAATTTGATCACAGATTGGTTTCTGAGTTGGTGTTGTAAGCCTGTTTGTTGTTGTTGCTCCTATGGTTATTTATAATATGATTTTTGGTTGTTGTAGGTCACGTGTTGTTGTTGTGGTTTATGGCTACTGTCTTTGTCTTCGTACTGTTGATTGTAAAGTGTCTATGTCGTGTCGTGTGTTCTGTTTAATGCTGAGATTCTTGGGTTTGGAGCTTATTGCGTTGGTTGGACTGCCAAGATTCGGTTGGTATATTAGCCTTAGCACGTGCATTACTATATCTTGGAAGTTAAGCTGGTCCGAGTTGGAACGGGTTATCTTGCCTTGGATATGTTGGGACAAATGGTTGGTGAAATAGGCCAGTTTTATGGAACGTTTTGTAGGTTTCTGGAGAAGTTGATTTTCAATGTCCGTAAGTGTTCATGGATAGTTCCGAGTTGTGGGTGTTTGTATTGTTCCACTAGGAATTAGTGTATGGTTGGGTACAGTGTGGACTTAGCGAATGCGTTAGTTTCATTAAGTGTTTTGTCGACTGGTGTTTTGTATTGGGGAGGTGTTTCGAAATGGGTGGTTGACTCGGTTGTATATATGTTTATTTCGATTGTGGTTAATTTTGAGCAATCGAGTATGATATAAATCCAATTGGTCTCTAGTAAATCACAATTACCTAAAATAGTTGATAACACTAACATTACCAACATTGGGAAGATATAAGTGAAGAAATTGAGTTAAAGAAATCATAGTGATAAAAGTAGTTTGATTAAGAAGATAAGATTTGTATTCGAGATTGAGGTTACTTCAATCAAGTGTTTTGAATAAGCTGTAGTGTTTCATTAATTTCAAAGATCGATCAAGATAGCTGGTTTGACATTTGTATGGATTTACTTCTCAAGAATATTGACATTTTCTTCAACAATCAAGATCATTACTTTACTACTTAAAGAGACTGTAGGATATCATATTCCACAGCCCGGAGATGATTCTTGAAATTGGCTAGTTTCTAGAGAGAGAAACACATGGAGAGGTTTTTCTAGAGAGAGAAAGCTCTATGTGTAAAATGGAAAATGTATATTTGACTAGCTACCTCTTCTAAAGTTGGAAGAGGTATTTATAGTTCTTACAAAATACAGGGTATTAGTACCCGGTTCAAAACCGAAAATCATACGATTAACTATTAAACTACGAGCTATAATAAACAGTAAAATACACGGGGTGACCGAGTCTTTTTCTAATATCTAACAATCTCCCCCTAAAGGAGGTCACCCCTGAAAATACTAAACTTAATCACTTCAGTCTTTAGCTCGTAGACATTTGATTCTTCATTTGATATCTTGTACATTTGGGGTAGTGATCTTTTGATTCATCATTGACTTGTCTTTGATTGTGATCTTGAGCTTTCTTGAGATCATCAGCCAAACATAATCTTACATCATCTTGTAATGGATCGCCATCTTGTGCACTTGTGAAGAAATAAACGATATCAGAGTTTGCGGAAGCTTTGACACCTTTATGAGATCTTTCATAACTTCATAACAAGTGTAGGTCGTGTCTGAGCATTCGGTTATTCACTTGACATTTCTGGTACTGGGTATCTCCATCTCCATCT
>BQNB010007180.1:38476-94494 GCA_026074375.1 Tanacetum coccineum | reverse complement strand
GGTCCCCATGACGAAATTAGGGTCGACATTGTCGACCCTAATTTTTTCTCGACCCAAAACTACAATTTTGTTGTAGTGCATATCGCGTTACTTAGTATGCCTATATATGTGTTTTTAGTTTCATATTATATGTGTTTGTTTATTAACGTAACTATTCATGTGAGTATCGCAAGTGTACATGTTGGTTTAGGTATAACCTTTTGTGTAACAAATCATTACGTATGTATGAATATCTACACGTGTGTGTTTCACATGTCCGTTTATGAATATCTACACGTGTGTGTTCCACATGTCAGTTTATGACATTCATCGTATCGATAGATGTTTTGTATGTAAGTATACGGACTTGTATATGCCTGAACGTGTAACCATATCATAAAAGTAAAAGAAAACGATTATGTCTGTGGGAAAGTCATGGATAATTTCCCACAGATTACCTACCAAGTTGATAAATCCGTGGGAAATACGTGTGTAAATACCCATGGATTTCCCACAAATAATTGTTTTTACGTTTTTGTATATTTACACATTCCGACATGACTTAGTATGTCTTCATATGTGTTTTTAGTTTCATATTATATGTTTTTGTTTATCAGCGTAACTATTTATGTGAGTATCGCATGTGTATGTGTAAGTTTAGGTAGAACCTTTATGTGGAACAAACCATTGTATATGTGTGGATATGTACACGTATATGTTCTGCATGTCCGTTTATGACATTCATTGTATCTATAAATGTTTTATATGTAGGTATACAGACGTGTATATGCGTGAACGCGTAACTATATCAAAAAACTAAAAGAAAATGATTATGTCTGTGAGAAAGTCGTGGGTAATTTCCCACGGATTACCTACCAATATGATAAATCTGTGGGAAATACGTGTGTAAATACCTACGAATTTTCCACAAAATGAGCGTTTTTACGTTTTTGTATACTTACACATCCCGACATGACTTAATATGTCTTCAAATGTGTTTTTAGAATCTAAATATCATCTCGACTCATCCGTTTAATATCTCATGTATAACAACATCATATCGACTTATCCATTTAACATAATTTGTATATGAATATTATATCGACTTATTCGTTCAGCATCACATGTAAATATCACACCGACTCATCCGTTTAACATCTCATGTATGCAAATATCACCATGGCTCATCCGTCTAATATCTCTTGTATACCAATATCATCCCGTTTAGCTCGTGACACGAGCCCGTTTAGCTTGTGTCTGTTTTGGCCTGAGCCCATTTAGCTCGTGGCATGAGCTCGTTTAGCCCGTGACCCGAGCCCGTTTAACATCTTATGTATATCAATATCAACTCGACACATCTGTTTAACATCTCACGTATACCAATATCACATCGAGTTTTCCGTTTAACATCTCATGTATAACAATATTATATCGACTCATCCGTTTAACATAACTTGTATACCAATATCATTTCGACTCATCCGTTTAACATCTCATATATACCAAGATCACATCGACTTTGTATGCCGAAATTAGCCCGTTTAACTCGTGACCCGAGCCCATTTAGCCCGTGCCTATTATGGCATGTGCCCGTAAAAAACTTATTAAATTAAAATTAGTTTTATTTATAGTTTTTATCTAATAATTTTGTAACAATATTTTTTTAATGAAAAACACATTGGAGTTGACAAGTTGTTTTTCCATACTCCCTTCCAAAATTTTCATTACCCTGCCAAAAGCACTAAACCAAAAAAAACCTAGGTGTTAGGAAATGAAAAGCAGATCTAGATCTATCATTCATTCAACACTTGGCAAAAAATAAAACACCCCACTCTCTTCTCCTATCAACCACAGTCGAATCATTCATTCATTCAACCACCACCGCAGCCGAATCATTCATATCACCACCACCACTGCGAACCTTCCTCCCCACGAAACGACCCACACCACCACAGGTATTGATTTTAATTTGTTTTTTTGTAATTTTTAGTTATTTTTTAAATTTTATTGATTTTTTTTGTAATTGTTAATACAAAATAAGTATCAGGTGTAGACCTAGGCTCAAATCCTGTATTGGATTGGGCTTCCAGATGATTTGAGCGTTGGGTTTTGTATTAGAGCAAGAGAAGTGACGATTTCCTGAACAATCAGACAAAAACCATTAGCCTTACCGTGGGGGGCGAACCTCACGGTTAGACTCCAGCGTGAAAGTAAGTAAACATGTAGAGAGAGAAAGTATGAGAGTATAGAGTGAGAAAATCGTACTGTTCATTGTGTATTAGGTCCCTATTTATAGGGGTCTAGTATTAGGGTTTCCTAGTATTTCGTAGTGGCCAGAGTGGGTCCCTTGTCGGGCAAGGTCCCGTAATCACCGTGTATACGGACGCGTGTGCCTTCCGTGGACGGAAGTATCCTATAGTTAGGTCCGCGTCCGTTTTGCCTTGTCCGGGCCGTGACCAATGCAGGATTGGGTTTTCTTTCGGCCCATGACTGCTAAGTTGGGCCCAGGAGCCCAAGTGATAGTGTGGTCCAAGCCCGGAGGCTTGGTATACCTATTATACGTTATCAAGTCCCCCCAGTCTAGTATGATATTGCCTGCGGATCATGTCCTGCGTGCGGTGATCAGTGCTAGACTTCCGGTTCCTTTGTTGCTGCTGGTTTGCTTCTGGAGTTATCTATTTCATGCCGTGATGCTTCCTTATCAAGTTGGTGACGTTCCACTGACGTGGAGCGCTGCTATCCTTTTATCCTCTGGCTAATGTGACAGTTTTGACAGCTTTTTACCAATTTCCCAGATGTGTTGTTGTCGTTGATTATGTAAGTGGTATACACGTGGCGTCATCCAGCTATTGGTAGGAGTAAATACACCAAGGGTATAAATACCCTCGCCCCCTATTTTTACTGTTTTATTCTTCACAAAACCTCCTTTCTGCCATTGTTAATTTCTTCAAGCTTTTATTCTTTAAACTTCCTCCGTGCGTTGTTTTCTTTACTTCTACGGTTTTTCGAGATTCAGGTTAGCATCTTTCTTCGCTCGTCTTCTTCAAAATGACTAACTTTGCTGCTAAGCATTCCATTATGACTCCAGAAATGGTGGAAAACTTTTGTAATGACTACTATATTCCTGATGAAGTTCATCCCGTGGCTCCGGGGCGGGATAACACTATCACTCAATTCCCTGAGGGTAAAGTGGGTGTTTATACCAGGTTTTTTGATTATTGTGGTTATAGGATTCCCTTCACGAAATTTTTGATGGCTGTTCTCCGATATTTCCGCATACATATTTCTCAATTATCCCCTTTTGGTGCTGCCCGCGTATCTCATTTTGAGGTTTTGACGCGCGTGCTTGACCTTGCGCCGTCGGTAACTGTCTTTCGTGCGTTTTATACCCGCACATATAGTGACGGGTTATTTTCCTTTGCAAAACGTTCCCCATCTTCTCCTTCTTGCTTCCCGAAACCCCCGGACTCCATTAAAAATTGGTCCGATCATTTTTTCTGGGTTGATGCTAAAGTGTTCCCTATCCCCGTTTCCTTGTATGTGGGGGGTACGTTGGAGAAAGATCCGGCCCCCCATCTTACCGCTCGCCAAGAGCAAACTGTTAGGCTCCTGGAGAACAACAAGGCTCCTTTCCGCCGTTATCCGGAGTGCTTTTTGTGTCTTGTGGGTCTGAGCCCATATTATCCGTTTGATGAGAATACTTATCCGGCCTTTGAGAGGCCTGACGGAACGGGTGGGTGTTGCTTCCTTCGGTGGAAAAAGTTTTTTTTATATGATTTATGAGGTCTAATCCTTTGGTGTTTGTTTTGTAGACATGGGTTTGCTTGACTTTATCAAGACTGCCGACCCCCGGAAGGTCCAAGCGGTGGAAGTTCAGAAAAAGGATGATCAGGTGAAGCTACTGGAGAGTACGAGTCATTGCTTCATGCCCTTGGTTACTCCTGCTGCAGGTGGCAGTAGTTCTGCTGCTGCTCCTGAGGTGTCTGCTCCTGAGGTGTCTGCTCCGGCTGAGGTGGAGCCCGAGAATGTTGTTCCGGAGGACACCTATTTAGATTTGACGGGGCCGGATGAGGTTGTCGCGACGCAGTCAGGGAAGTCCAAGAGGAAGAGGTTGGGGAAGCAGAGTGATACCCTTCCTGCCAAGCAGCTGAGGAAGGATCACCCCAGCTTTGCTACTGGTACTGGTGGGAAGACCCTTGTTGGGCTGAGGCAACTTATGCCGACAAGTCCTTTTGTGTAGAGGCCTTCTTTTCAGGCTGATATCCAGGCCCATGTTGTTCAGAGGTATTTAAATGTTTATCTTTTTTCTTTTTTTTACTATACTTCTATGTGCTTTCCTTAACATATATTTTTTTTATTTGGCAGTGCCCGGATCACGGATGTCCCGGTGTATACTGCTGCTGCTACTGTAACTTCCGCCCGGGAGAATGTGGGCATTACGCCTACATCGGATGTAGCCGGGTCTTCCCAGCTCGAGACATCAGAAGGGTCGGATGACTCCTTTTATGAGTTGCCTGCCCTGAATTCTGCCGAGGCAAAACGTTGGTATGTTCCTCGATGGAACATTACCAACGACTCGCTGTTGGATGACGGTTTTTCCTGCCGCACGTTGGTTGACCGCGTTGCCCCCTGGCTTTTTCTCTACCCTCCGAAGTATGGATTATGAACAATTGTATACGGAGTTCAATGTGGGGGCGGCGCGGCAGATTTGTCTTGAGTCGGAGGTAAGGTCCCGTGCCGAGCATGAGCTTGAGCTTAAGGAGAAGCTCAAAGGCAAGTATGATGCTCGTGGTAGGTTGCTTGAGGAGAAAGACCTGGAGATTCTCAGACTTAAATCTTTATTGGTGGAGGAGGTGGAGAAGGCAGAGAGGGCGGAGACCGCGGAGGTTGTCCGTCTTCGTGGTCAGGTGTCTGCTTTGGCCGGGGAGGTGTCAGTACTGAAAAGTACTATTGCACAAAAGGACACTGACATCTCCTTACTTGATTCCCGTGCCACTTATCTCAAGTCTGCGCTTGATGATTCCAAGGCCGCTTGTGCTGAAGCCGGGAGCTTGATTACCTCCTTGACTTCTGAGAGGGATAGGCTTACCTCTGAGGTATGTCTTTTATTCCGCGTGTTGTTGTTGTATTGTTTTTATTTTTTATTTTTTTTAACTTCTTATTTTCGCAGGTTTCTACCATTCACACTGCCTTCCAGGATTTTAAAGAGAAGGGGGAAGCTCAGTAGGAGGAGCAGTCCCTGGTGCTTTATAACTGTGTAGCCAAGCTTAAGGCCCATGTTATGGATGTCTTCGGTCGTTTGGAGGGGAAATTTTATCCCGCCTATCTGACCACCTTGGCCGGAAGGAGATGGTTTCTGACGCACGGGATTCAGCTTGCTGTGCTAAAATGTTTTAAATTTCCTGAGTATCAAGGCATTCTGGGTCACGCCTTGGGCCGTGCCGTGGATTTCGGTATGCAGGAGGGCTTAGAGGCTGGGTATGAGCATGGGGTTGCCGGAACCCCGCTTTCCGCGGTCGAGGCTTATATAAATAACCCGGAACTGCCAAAGGACCAGTTATTTTGATGCGGTGAGAGCTCTTGAGGACGTGGACTTCCCTCTGGTAAGTTTGTTAAAGTCCAAAAAGGATGCCGAGATGGATGAGGTCCTAGATTGCTTTATCCTGGACGGACCCTTAGCTGACCTCCCGGAAGCTGCTCACCTGCAACCGTATCTTGAGCAGCTTTCCGTCCCCATCCTCATTCTGATGATAAAGGAGGGCATCGTTGGGGGAGACTCTTTGTCCTTCGCTTTGCAGAATGTTCATATTCTCGTGCTGAAGGAGCGAAAAAGCATGATGCGAGCTCTTCGCCAGCTGATGATGGAGATAGTTTTCTTCTAACCCCCTTGTTCTTCTTAGACTTGGGTGGTGAAACTAGCCACTTCTTGCGGCTCCTCTCTCTCTCCGTCGAGGAACTGTTGATGGAGGAGGATACGGACAGGAGGCTCTAGGGAGCGTAAGTTTTTCCATCCCTAAGTTTGAGAAGCCTGCCGCTTTTAGGTTTGTGCCAGAACCACCGCATGTGTCTATTATGACATTTTGTATAGAAACTTTAATGATGTTTTGTATAACGCAGCCGTGTGTGGTTATTTCTTCTCTGCGGCTATCTTTGTAATAATGAAATGCTAGTTTAACATGTTTCTAATATTTCGCTAACTTTTATTTATTACTCGTGTACATTCGTAATAGATAGTCCCTTGTGAATATATTTGAGGTTATTTCACTCGCCGGTGCAAGGTTTGCAATACACTTAAACGACCGCACCTGAGCTAATTTTGAGGGTGCTTAATAACCTTTATATACGGGATAATATGTTTGCGGCGCGTAGCTCCTTGCCGTGCGCGTCTTATAAACAATTAATATAACTTTGCTAAAGAAAAAAAAATTTTAGGATTAAAAAACCTCGTGAGGTAGCTAATTTCCCACTTGTCATTAAAAATTTTAATACCTTACAAGATAAAGATAAATTGAGGTATTGCCCTCCGGAGCATCTTAATTGCCGGCGGTTTTCTTACTTTTCGTGTATATACACTTTTAAATTACAAATGTTCCATGTCCGCGGGAGTTCATTTCCTTTGGGCAATCTTTAAGTTTGTATGCTCCTTTTCCAAGCGATTCTGCAACTTCGTACGGTCCTTCCCATTTGGGTCCAAGTTTGCCTCCATCCCTGGCGTGAACTATGCGTCGTTGCTGCTGCTTCTGCTGCCTTCTTGCGGTAGACAATTGTCGTCTGGCTTGCAACTTTATTTATGTCGCCGGACCCTGGATTGTAATACTTTTCCATTTTATGGTTTTGGCTTTTTGCTTCTTAATGCGCAGCTTGTTCCCTGTTTTCCTCTATGAGGTCCAGGTTTATTTCCAAGGCTTCATCGTTCTTTGTCAGGTATACTTCCATAGACCGGAGCGTTGGCATACCTATTTTCGCTGGGATGACAGCTTCCGTGCCGTATGTTAGTAAAATGGTGTTTCCCCCTACCTCCCCATTACCTTGATTTTGATCATTGTCGTTTGGACCAAGGAACCGTGTGAGAGTTACCTAATCTAAGTCTTTGCTTCTTTCAATCCAATCTATCTACTTTTATTCCCTTCCCTCAAACTTCTGTTTGCTCTTTCAAAAACTTCAAAACCAAGCCGTTTGTTTGTGGGTGCTTCAACGAAGCAAGCAATGACGGATACATAGTTTTTCACACCAATCTTTGAATGGGTTGTCGCGGAACTATTTTCCATTGTCTGATACAATTTCCCCTGGTAGACCAAATCTGCAGACAATGTTGTCCCACATGAACTTTTTAATTTGATTGCGGCTTTCTTAGGACGGGGCGATGGACTTGACAATCATTGCATTCCCTTATTAACTTCGGTCCGTCCATATGCATTGTTGGCTAGTAATATCTTGTCCAGATAGCTTTGGCAACCACGGATCTAGGACCGGAATGCATACTGCACGACCCTTCATGTATTTCTCTAAGGACCGTAGTTTGCTTGGAGCGATCCGACACAAAAAAAACCCGGAGCCATTGTCCTAAGAAAGATTACTTGTAACAAAGTTCTCATTGAACATTGGTGTACCTGGCTGCCTTGCGACGAACCGCCCTGGCTTCTTTATCATGCGGAAGGATTTTCCTTTGTAATGTACTCATATATATGTGTCATCCATTGTTTTTTTTGCCTTCCACTTCAACTATCGGCGAGGATTTTCCTTTTCGTTTTATGGACTTCCTCCTCCAGTCTTCCACCAGTACACTGTTTACTGAGATGTGCGAAGCTTGTGGATGCAAACTTACTTAGGGCCATCTGTTTTCCCCTTCTTGTTTTCGCCTCCGTGTACTTTTTCTTGATGGAAAATCCCCTGAAGCTTCTTGCGAGTGTATTTTTTACAACTTTGTTCAAAATATTGGATCATATGCCTGATTCTTTGGCGACATAAGAGCCATTAACTTGATTGGCTACAACCTCTTGAGTCTAAACATGGTGCTTGCAGGTTTCTTTAATTAACGCCCATTTGGTTCTGCGATCCTGACACCGGCTATTAACGCTTCATACTCAGCTTCATTGTTTGTGGCTTCAAACCTAAACCTTATGGAATATGTGAACTCAACCCCTTCTAGGTTGGTTAGTATTAGTCCGGCTCCAGAACCATCTATACAAGATGATCCATCTGTAAAAAGGGTTCAAGGTTCTGGTATTTCCTTCGTTTCCATCATAGGTTCATCCGGGGATTCTTCCTCCGGGCTGTATCCCATAATAAAATCCGCCATATTTGTCCTTTGATTGATGCCCCTCACCTGTATTGGATGTCATATAATCATTCTATTTCAAAATTCCACTTTAGCAATCCTCCCACTAAATTTCTTCTGAGTTTGAACAATAGTTGTTTTATATCCGGTTGATTCCATGATTACAAACATTGAGGGTGTGCTTGGAAAGTATCTTTTCAGCCGGCCTGCATTGCACTGAGCAATAGCTAACACCAATTTTTTCATGGGGATTGTAGTTTGATCACTGGCCCTCTGTAGGGTGCCGGCTCACAAAGTATACGGTATTTGTTTGCCTTCATTCCCTTTCTGGTCTTAACACTGCACTGATGCTTCCTTGGGCCAGAGGCTAAAATATAATATTAACACCTCATTTTCCTTAGGTGGACGGTTAGCAAAGTGGGAATATTGCGACGAGCTTCTTCCATTGTTTGAAGGCTGCTTCGGCCTCGCTGAGTCCCATTGGAAGTCACTCTTTTTTGGCCCACTTTTTCAAGTTTGAAGAAGGCAGTGATTTTTTTTTTCGGCTGACTTTTGACAAAAACCTATTTAAACAAACCTTGCCTAGTTTCACTACCCATTACCAGCTTTTTTTTTTGTGCACGTCCTTGATGCATCTCGGATATTGCAAGCTAAGGAAACCTGCGACGGCTTTGTCCGGACTACTTTTGAGTCCGTCAGCATTCACTAAGTAAGCCCAAGAATCATCCCCTCTTGCATTCTGAATGAGCCATATTTTTTTGGATTCAACTTCATGTTTATTTGCCGGAGAGTTTTGAATGTTTCTACTATGTCGCAGATAATTTCTTCTTCCATACGGCTTTTTATGACCAAGTCGTCGACATATACCTCCAGGTTGCGCCTGATCTGCCTTTAGAATGCCTTGTCTACCAAACGCTGATAGGTCGCTCTGGCCATTTTTTAGGCCAAACGGCATCTTTGAATAAACAAAATACCCTTGTTACGCGCCTAGGGAAACATTTGAAGGGGTATCCGCAGAGAGATTCTATTTTCCAATCTATCTCCGGCAGTGGGTAACCATCCTGAGGACATGCTTTGTTTAGATCTTTGAAATCTACACACATTCGCCAACTTTCATCGTGTTTCTTGACCATGACTGGGTTAGATATCCAGTTGTGATAATGGACTTCTTTCATTATTCCGGCATCTACCAACTTTTCTACTTCTTTCCTGAATTAATTTTTATTCCTTTTTTCGGGTGCTTTCGCATCTCTTTTCCCCATCTTCTTTTGTCTGATAGGTGAGCACCCTTCACGGATATTTTAGAACGGTGCTTGTCCGCTATGGTGGGCAATGGAACGCCCGTCAAGTTCTGCCAAAACAACGTCTAAGTTTTTGTCCAAGCAGAGTACACATTCCTTGTGTCCTTTTTCTTGTTTAGGGTAGACCCTATGGCTATTGTTTGCGCTCAGGTATTCCAGATGAATTGCCACTCTTATCTTTTCTTTTCCAATATTTTGCACATCCCCCCCCCCGCTTCGAGGGGGGTGGGGCGTGTGCTAGGTCCGAGATCATTGCAACATTCCTTGGGATGATCTTGCTGCTTTAAAAAGCGCGATGTTACAATTCCTCCTTCAAAAGAGAAACTGGGAACTTTAACATTCCATGTGCCGTGGATGGTATGGCACGGATTTTCCTTATACCCGGCCTGCCTATTATTCTATTGTGTTGGGATGGTGACCTGACAACCATGAAGTTCATCCATGCGGAAGTGGAATGCCCTTCGTCACCTATTTTCACTAGCAAGGATATCTGGCCCAACGACAAATGGTTTCCCCACTGAATTCGGTTAGGTATGTGGTGGGGCGAACATCTGGCTTCTTATTTCAGGCCGGAGCCTGATGAAACAATGTTCGTATAGGATCTCTGAGGATGCTCCTCGTCCACGTACAATATGGTGCACAAAGTGCCCTCACTATCTCAGCCTCAATTGATTATTGTCTTCCCGTTCCGTCCTCTTGTCTCCCAGAGGTGGAAGTATTGTTTGTCTTCGAAGAGAATATCTGGGTAACCTTTTGCTTGGCTTACTTCTTTCCCATGTTGGAACCATCTCAGGAAATGGCTAGTGGTCTTTCTTCCTTTTTCGGGTTTCCTTTTCGGCCGTTCCCCTCCTTCCTCTTCCACCCCTTCTTTGGGTGCCTTTTGGCTTGTCGATCTGTTTTAGTTCTTTTGATGAAAATTGTGACAATTTACCCGCCTATGATCATTTCATCTATCTCTGCTTTCCGTCAACTGCAAGCATTCGTCCGTAGACAGGGGCCCGTATCCGCATGGATTTGACAGTAATTGTTTGGATCCCTTTTTTTTTTTTTCCGCAGGGTTACCATTGGTGTTGGAGCCTGAATTTTCCTTTTTCCTAAAGCGAAAATTTCTTTTTCCGGGGTCTTGTAAGGAGTGAAAAACCTGTCTGGTTTCCGGTCCGACATGTGGCTTGGTTTGAACCCTTTTTGAAACTCGGTTTGTTTCCCCCCCTTTCTGGTTGCTTCCATGGCGTGGTGCTTCTTCCTCTTCCGGCCATGACTAAAAATGCGGCAAAACCTCCCCCTTGTAGATAGAGAAAGAATGAGACTATATAGTGAGAAAAATTCGACAGTTCATTGTTTATTAATGTCCCTATTTATAGGGGTCTAGTATTAGGGTTTCCTAGTATTTCGTAGTGGCCAAAGTGGGTCCCTTGTCGGGCAAGGTCCCGCGGTAATCGTATGAACGGACGCATGTGCTTTCCGTGGACGGATCCAACCTACAGTCGAATCTGCGTCCCTTTGTTGCGTTCGGACCGCGACCAATGCCGGATTATGTTTAGTTACGGCCCATTATTGATAAGTTGGGCCCTAAAAGCCCAAGTGATAGTGTGGCCCAAACCCAGAAGCTTGGTATACCTATTATACGTCATCAGTGTGCTTGCCATGCGGATTTTGATGCATTTCATAATTTCTCTTAATTTTTGGTCCTCTACATGTGCCAAAATCATGAAAATCAATTTGCACCATCTACACATCAAATTAACCTTCGAAACTTTATAATTGCATCTAATGAAAAATAGAAAATGCATCAATGAAAGAGTCGTTGCATCTCAAATTGTGGTTTTTAGTCACTTCTCCACCATTTCCTAATTTAAGTTTGCTTCTCACTGGAATCCTACTCTAATATATATATATATATATATATATATATATATATATATATATATATATATATATATATAGTGAAGTTTAAAATAACAATAAGACAAATATTCGTGAGAAAGGATAAAAAGAAAACTTTTTTTAAAAAAAAATTCCCTCGAAAAAATTCTAAAAAAATACCATAAAATTCAGGTAGGTTGGTACATAAAACTTTTGTAAAAAAAGAAGTTTTTCTAATTTTGAGTATGTTACGTTTTTTTAAAATGCGCAAAAAGAAATTTTGATGCACAAAAAAAAATTTTTGAATACACAAATTTTTTATTTTTCGACTTGTTAAAGTTTGATGCGCAATAAAATTTGATAGCATAAAAGTCAAAAGAAGTTGGGTACAAAAAAACTAAAAAAAAAACAACGAATTTTTTGATGAACAAAAAAACCGATTTAAATAAAAATATGCACAAACGTTGTTTTTCATAATTGTTTTTTGGGCAAAACTAACAACTTTTAGAAAAACTTCCTTTAACCAACTTTTTTTCATGCACCAACATACACGATGCTTGTGGAATTTTTTCAGAATTTATTGAGAACTTTAAAAAAAATTAAATCTTTTTATTCTTCCACACAGAATATTTGTCTTTTTAAATTGATCTTTATAATCCTAAAATATATAATATATATTATATATATATATATATATATATATATATATAAAAATATATATATATATTCAATCTTATTAACATTCAATAAGGAAGGTTTATTTGGGCCAACGTGTATACCAAACAAATAATGATAAGATTCTTTTAGCTTTACCATTGTAAAACTACTACTAGCCATAAACTGATAATACTTAACTAAGGGATTTTGTTAATCATATAGGTGTATATATATATATAATATATATATATATAAATATATATATATATATATAGCTGGTTAGGTTCAATTTCAATACCAACGTATTATTGATTCAATTCCTAATTAGTTAGATGTGATATTCTAGTATTCGAGCTGTCAAATACTAAAAAGTTGTAGCCTACATCGATCAAGCGATGGACAAAGGGGGACACAAACTTCAGTCAGGTTTAGAGTAATATTTACATTTCCACGTACAGACGATATATGCGCTTGACAAAACTCGCCTTCTTAGAAGCTTTTGTTAACTAATGTATTATTTGAAGATACAGAAACTTTGTTTACGTTTAATTACATTTAAAAAGAGCAAAATGTTACAACCATTCATTATAAACATCAATTCGAATAGCTATTATAAACCTATTTTAATCTACTGGAACAAGAATTGAGTGTATATAGGAGGTGCAATAACTTTTTGGTCTATACAAAACCAACCCCTACGAAAATAGAACCATAACGATAGTGTTAATATTGCATACTTAACAATAACGTTACTTATTTGAAACAGATTTATAACAACATCTAAATATAACTATTTATTAAAAATTAATAATGTCTTTCATTTTAAACCATATCAGAACAATTAGATCGAACAAAATGACATCATAATTATAAAAACACTTCTATCTGTAAGAGCGTCACAGGTGGTCCAGGTTAGTTTGGACTTCGATAGAAACACTTGTTTTCTTGACTTGGGTGGAAAATTAAAAGGTCGTTATTAATATCTCTCGATCCAGGGACCAACATGAGATAAATTAAACGTTCTTCTTTTTTGGATAAAGAGGCATAGTAACAAAAAATAAAAGGAGTATCATACATTAAACATTGTTACTGTTTCCCTTCCAAAATCTGATGCACCCTAATTGGTCCGGATTTATTTGGGCACAATAATAAACATGGCGTAAGAAAAGGGAAACAATGGACACCAAGACTTATTTTGTACATGAAAACACTACAATCTTTGTCTAAGTAGCTATACACACAAATTACTACCGCCAATGGTGATTGACTTAACAAGATGAATCTCATCCATATATGCTTGATTAAGTGATGTAGGATCACGATGAGTAACGTTATCACAAATGCTCATGGTCCAAATGTCAAGTATTACTGTTCGATGCTCAAGTATATTGGATGTTAATTCATTAATCCATGTTCAGGGGTCGTTGTGTAATTAGTTTATGTTTTTAGAGTCGTGTATGTAAAGTTTATAAGTTTAGGGTCCTAGTATGTCAAGAATAAAGTTACCAACCGAATAGTTAGTTATTGGTGGTTATAGGTAGTTATTTTCATGTAGTATATATAGATGTCAAAGTGTCTGTAAAAACTAACAGAATTCATTATATACAAAGTGTGAGTTTGTGTGTCGTGAGTTTTGTTCATTAGACATGTTTGATTCGAGCCAGAGATGATCCGAAGGGGCCAACAGTGGTATCAGAGCGTCAGAGGTTCGAATCAAACCCGGTGTTTCAGTTTGTGTTTCATCAAAGGCGATCAGAGGAGTGCAACGATTCAAGAGGAATACGCTTTGCAGATTGCAAGAAACTAAACCGCAAACACCAATCAGAATGAAGAACCAAAGTTCGGATTAGATCCCGTTCTTTTTCACAAAAGTGTTAGGAGAAAACCCAAAATTTTTTTCGATTTTGGAAAAATCGAATGAGAAAAGAAGACACGGTTCGATCGAGTAGAGATCGAATCAGAAAAAGTAAAAAAGAGAGAAAGAGACATACATGGTAGGGATAGAAGTGTGTTAAAACCGCCGGCCGTTGTGTGACTCGCCAGAAAAAGAAACAGAGAAAACGGAAGAACATAAAACCTTTTTTTTTTTTAATTCAATCAGAAAAATATCGATTCCGAAATTGGGATTATACTACAGGGAGAACAAATCGGGAAATGAAAAGCAAACGTAATCCAGAGAAGAGAGAAAGAGAAAGAGAAAAGGAGAACTTACACCCTGGTCTGCGTAACAAAACAAAAACATCAAAGAGTGAAGAGGAAACCGATTGCCCTAAATTTGGTTCTTTGAAGACAATAAGAGAAATAGAAGACAAAAAGAGGGGCATTGGGCGACAGTGCAACTTGTTTTTGTGGCAAAGACTTGTGGATTTTTTTGGTTCCAAAGAAAAGTGGGCAGACTTTTTAAAATGGACTAAATGCTAGAGGGCCTGACTTGTTGTGATTACTGAAAGACAAGAAAGACGAGAAAACCCGTTACAACATGGTTCAAGAAGAGAATGATCGAGTTGAAGACATGAAGATGTTGAAGACATGGATTAATAAATTAAGGGGGAGTATTGGATGTTAATTCATTAATCCATGTTCAGGGGTCGTTGTGTAATTAGTTTATGTTTTTAGAGTCGTGTATGTAAAGTTTATAAGTTTATGGTCCTATTATGTCAGGAATAAAGTTACCAAACCGAATAGTAGATATTGGTGGTTATAGGTAGTTATTATTTTCTCCATTAAGTATATATAGATGTCAAAGTGTATGTAAAAACTAACAGAATTCATTATATACAAAGAGTGAGTTTGTGTGTCGTGAGTTTGTTCATTAGACATGTTTGATTCGAGCCAGAGATGATCCGAAGGGGCCAACAAAGTATATGTGAATGCAACAAATTTTAACCCAAAAACTCATCAAAACTGAGAACAGGTACATATGAACAGATGATTGACGTTTAAAGTGGCTCATGTTGGGATGAACATGTGAGTAAATAAAGAGTGGAAAGATCGTCAATCGTCTACTATTAAAGAGGTCAATTCACATGATGCAATTACGATTAATTAATTAAATAGACTAATTAAGACTGTCAAAGAGTTATATTGATCGACAATCTAAACAATACACGTCCAACAACACACAATGCAAACTACATACAACAAATCAGTAGCACATAGTATCAGATTTTCCCATCGGTTACCCAAAAATAGTAAATGCAAGTTCTAAAGATACAAACAGGATGCAAACAAGGCTGTATAAACTATATACGTGACAATAGGACAGAGCAAGTTCTATTAATAACTTACATGTCTAAGTATATTGTAAACCTTTAGTATGATTTTTTTATTTAATTACCTATTGCCAAGACAAGTCATTGTAGTGTATAAGTTTTTGAATGAGAGGAACTCATGGGTTTTGTAAGTTTTTTATTTTATATGAAGAATAGGAGAAAAACATCAAATTATTAACCCCACGTACGTTAATGTATAAGTACTCCACATGTTGTGATCCTCTTAATTCGGGTCATTGGTATTATGTATATGAGTTATGTAAAAACTCAAGTGTATGATGTGTTAAATATCATGAACTATTATAATGTTATTATTTCAGCAGATCAAAGATGGCAGGGTAAAAGTGTATGAAAAAATCAAAAAATATAGAAAAGTATAGAGACTTGTCATCCTGCTTGTTTTAAAGTCCGGAAAAGAGTCGAGAAAAGCAAAGAAATAGTTTATTGTAGAGTTTGTATCATTATTTGTTGTTTGTCGAGTCTTGGTATAGCAACACCTTGCATATACGTATAATTACTTAGATAATTAACTTGCCACTAGTAAAAATATCTCCTTAAATCATTTTTCCTTACCCATACAGCTTTAACGTTACACAACTCGTTTATAAAGACTATTTGAGTTGTGCATATGTAATCTTAAGTAGTGGCGAATGAGACTATTTGCAAGCGTATGGAAAATCATCTCTTGAGGAACGAAATTGAGTGAAACACATATCCCCAATTAAACACTTGAGAGATGAGTGATCATCCTTTTAAGGGCCTTCAATTCTAAATTGCTTTATCTTCAAGTAGACTATCGTTTACTTATTAGTTTGCATATGATAAATATATTTGTGTCTTGCCTATGTGCTTGAAATTCACATCTTAAAAAATGATTTTAGTTAAATTGTTTTTAAAGTCTTCCTCGAGACGAGTAAGAGGTAAATTGGGGAGGTTTGATAGGTTCCTTTTGTATAATAACGTATTATGGTTAACTTACTTATAAATACACCTATTTCACTTGAGAATTAATACTTTAAAGAGATTTTATGTGTTTTACAGGTTGGAACAAATATGGGCTAAAAAGTTAAAGAATTATATCGAAATGAGCTTAAGGGAAATCTCGATGTCCATTAGATATGGTCTTGAAAGATAGAAGAATGGAAACATGATGAAATGATGTCAAATGGAGCAAACGAGTGCATAAGGATGAAGTAGAAAGAAGCCGAGCAAAGGAATTAATGTTTTTGTGACATATGTTGAAGTTGCTGATAACTCCTTAATACGAACTTTTTTTAGGCGATTCAAAAGGCCACAGAAAAGGAAAAAGAAGATTTAGACAACAGACATGGTATACGATGTATAGGAATATTTATTATATGACGTGAGGATTAATACGGCGTATATGATTCAATTGGTATATGGGTATACTGTTTCTAATCCAGGCAACGATCCATAAACAAAACCTACCACTCATACGGTTTTTGGGAGGCAATTTCACTTTGTAACCCTGCTCATACTAAATTTATAAACCCTCAACCATTCACCAATTATTCAACCAACTTCACCAAAAACCTTAGCCATCATAAAACTCTTCCATCATCTTCCATCATCTCTATCAATCTTCAAAACCCTAAACACTTATTCATATTCAGATAACAGAAGAGATGACTCCTTACATGACTTTGTTTGACTTCCTCTCACCATGGTGCCCGGCTAAACATCCCAACAAATCACAATCGGGATTATGTTTGATCTTTTGTACTTTTTAATGATTTATTTCCTTTTGAACAAAATTTACAGTTATGAACAATATCGATGTTGATTTGAAGCTTAATGCAATATGATTATGTTTTTCATCATTGTGTTTTATAAAAAGTAATTTGATAGATTATTTATAAGACTTGATGTAAAATATTGTGGTTTTCCCAATTTCATTTGCCGAGTCGTCCAAGTGACCGTAATGAAACAATTAGTGCCAATACAACAAACTTCAAGCCCAGAATTTAATTATTGAATTGGTATTATTTTTTGTCTATAATACACGATCAATCTGCAATCTCTAGTAAAACGAATACATTAGGATAATTAATTGTGAATCCAAAACATGAAACCAGTAGTGATGTGCCTTTTAAATCCATAAGTTTTAACATCGTTAAGTTTATTGCTTTTTTAGTTTTTAATAAAGATAATCATTTTAGTTTTGTTAGTATTTAAAGTATTAGTTATAATAATCACATCCCAATCACAAAAAATAACAGTTTAAATCAAATAAAATTATATGTTAACCATAAGTTCCTCTTGATATGATCCTTAATTATCCTATTATAAAGTAGGTTACTTAAGGTTATTTTTTGGTAGAGGTGAACGACTTCGATCATTCTTTTTTTTTTTTTTTGGGTTAAGGGTTTTGGCCGGTAAATTTATTAACTCTAAAAAAAACGTATAAGTACAATTGATGGTGGGTATAAAAATATTTATTAAAAGTATGTCAGTAAGTGGCATTTGAACCCAGCAAACAACCCTCTCCTCTTTCATAGTCGAGCTAATTTCATCATTCCCTCTCGGCTCGGCGATTGTAGTCAACAAGAGCAAAGTAAAAGAAGCAAGAGTGAAACGAGCTTAATGAACCGCATACCACAATTTAGTTGATCAATATGAATCATCGATAGTGGAATTGTTTAATCGCGCCTCCTTGTGTCCTGGAGGCTCTCTCCGACTTAAGTCGGATTGGGGCTTGCAATCGTAACCGTTTTAAAACCGGTGTATTGAAGGGTGACGAACTTCTTTTTGTTCGGTCAAAAGTTGGTCTAGAAGAACGAAAGTTGGTTTTCTTTACGTTCATTGTTCTTTCCAGTAGCTAGAGAATCGCCGCCTTCCTTGTCCTGTGAGGCCACCTCCGACTAGGATTGGGCTTGCTATCGTAACCGTTTTAACCGGTGATGTGAGGATGACGACTCTTTTTTTCGGGTCATAAGTTGGTTCTAAAGAACAAAAGTCGGTTCTCTTTACGTTCATATTGTTTCTTCAGAGCTTAGAGGTAGAGCGGGACATCTTAAGGTTATAGTGAGCAGTAAATTATTCTTTGTTGTTTTCCTTCTTATCTTAATAACATTCATAGGAGGTTATACGGCGGGCCCTCGTGGTAATGCAAATTATATACTAATAGATAAATTGCATTTTATGATGTATGGTCACTTTTTTAAAATTTCCTAAAATATATAAAATAATATTCAATTATAATACAGAACTGACAAAATCGGCTTTCACTTTATTTTAAATGTAAATTGTTTCGCGGTACTTTTCTTCCGTTAATACCTGTCAATTTTGTTTTAGGAGCATGTAACTTTTTACCTTCAACTTACACCATCTGACATAATTAAAAACAACTTTTAATCTCTTATGAATCATTTTATAGTAAACTGCAACATTAAAAAAAAAGTTCGCGAAAGAAATTATGCAAATGATGTATTTATTTGGACTTTGTAAATATGATATCCATTTTTCAAAATAACTTTTTCAAAGGTTCTCTTTAAGAATTTAGGGTAAAATAGGAAAAAAAAAAACACAATACTTGTCAATACAAATTTAATTATATCATATTCATAAACTAACATTCTCTCTCTTCAAGTGGACAATTCCCCTTCACAAGAACCCCTAATTCCTCAAAATTAATCATCTTCTTCCTTTATACGGAACCCTCTTTTTTTTTCCTATTGTGAACCACTACAGGCCAATAAAAACCCGCTCTTTCCCACACGTTAAATACTTATATAACCAAGGTTGTCAAGATCGAAGATCATATCTAAGATCGTATTTTTATCAATGCAAAGTTTGAGATTGTAAGAATGGATCCGAAATGTAAGATCAACATCAAGTGTCTTTTCTCCCACCTTGCACTATATGCATTGATGGGTCATAACGTTATACCACTTATACATGTCTACTTAATATCAACATGGAATCAGATTAAAAATCTTAATTAAAAAAATTTAGTTCAAACATCATAAGATAACCTATATAAAATATTTCGGCAACGTCGTCTCCCACACCCAAATAGAAATTCGATTACTTTTAGAGTCTTCATCACGACTTTATATGATAGAAAAATATGCATCTTATGTAAAAGACTTTAGAACCAAAATATAAATAATATGGATTAATATAATAGTAAGGAAAGAAAAAAAATACAATTGGCAAAAAATAATAAGATGAATCATCAAATTGGTAAGATCGGATTGAGAGCTGATCCTACGATCTTACGAACGATCCCACGATTTTATGTGCGATCTTACAACACACACGATCCTAGACGATCCTAAGCGTTTTTTGTTGTTGATCGTAGGATCGTACGATCTTGCTTACAATACTAAACTTGGAGATCTTAACACCTTGCCTATAACTGATTGCGAACACTTTAAGAACCCCAGCCACCCTTACAAACACTTCTTTCTCCTCCCATATTTCTTTCTTCCTCCTTCCGTCTCACCATTATTAAAATGTGCTATTGTTATTGCATCATCTATACTACATTTTATATAGCAATTTTTTCACGCTATTCTTGAAAAAGTAGGAAATAGAAATTTTGAAAAATGAGGTACAAAGCCTTGGAAACTCAATGTACAAGCCTTGGAAACCTAAGAATCTTGACATTAAATGTGTGATGAAAAACTTTGAAATGTACAAGCATTTGAAAACTAATGTACAAGTCTTGAAAACTAAGAATCTTTACATTAAATGTGTGATTGGTAACATTTGATGACCTAACAAAAATATATTGATCGGGTTTAATGACATTAAATATATGTGATTGGTAACTGCTTTGTAATATGGAATTCTTAGTGGCTTATAAATACTCTAAAAAACACACATCTCATCTCGTTCCCACCAACTCCACCACTACACCACCGTCCTCCTCCACCAACGAGCTCATCCACGACTGTAACCCCATCAACATCGAAACCCACCACCAAACCCCTCTACCACCGAATGCCGCCACCATTGTAAGCCATCCACCACCGAACGCCGCAACACCACTGAAACCTCCGCATCAAAAAATGTTTTTTTTAATGTTTTGAGGTTTATTTGAGTTTTTTAATACATCTATGGATATTACACACTTTTTGGTGTGAATTGGATAATTTTTTATAGATCTGTAGATCGGAGTTTTATCTTTGTCATATTTTATTTTCAAGCCACCAGACTGCCGCCATAAATTTTCCCGTCGCCGAAAACGTGGTCGCCACCGGGAATCGCCGCCGTTGAGGTCGCTGTCAGAAACTGCTGCCACCATATCTACTGTTGTAAGTTCTTTTTTAAGTTTTTAGACTTTTTGTTTATATATATATATATATATATATATATATATATATATATATAATATATATATATATATATTATAATATATAATATAATATATAAATATATAGATCTATGTGGTTTTCATGTTTGAGGAGTTTTTTCATTCATACTAATCTTCCTCGTTGGCGATATTATTTTTTTTTTTGTTCAGAGTACCAAAAAGATACTCCCCGCCGTCGCCTAAAACTTGTTTCTGTGTCTGTTCTCAGCCTGAAAAAAAACACAGAGTCGTCGCCCGTACAAGAATCTGCTGAGTAGTGCAAGATGTGAGACATATTCAAACTAATTAGCTAACAATCATAATAGCTCTTACGGTTATTGTGTTAAAACATAATTGATTTTATTGTATATTTTTGTTCGCACATTTCTTTTTTATTTTAGTTTGGATATGAGATGATTTTAGATATTTTTCAAGTGATAAATAATTCTCTATGTAAACTGCATGTGTTTTATAGATTAGTACAAAACTTCTTTATTAAATATAAGAGGTTTCTTCCATAGTTTTGAAACTTAATTTCTTATTTAGTCAATTACACTCTTAATGATAAGAAACGAAATTAATTGATAACTAATGAAAAAGTATAATTGGTTGCATAACTTAATATGGAATAATTGACTGACAACACAAAAGATGGTTGACACTCAATTAAAGCTGAAAAAGTGTTAGTACTATTTTTGAAAAATTTAATACACTCTAAATGATGGTTACACTCTTAATGATGGAATTTATACTAATTAAGGTTCGTTTTGACTGTTGAATGTTACAAGAAACCATTTATATCAGAATATCCATATATCGTACCTCCATAATGATTAAACATTGATGATGATTTTGAGGTTCCGTTTTGAATTGTTGAATGTTACAAGAAACACTTATCACAATATCATATATCGCTTAATTATCTACACTAACCGCTAGAAATTTTCAACGCTATGGCGCGGGTACTCCCGTCAAAGTTTCTAAAGACCCCTTACTTTAGCAATAAATTTATTTTTTTTCTTTTCCCACCTTCCTTTTTCTTTGGTTTTATTAAAAAAAAAAAAATAAATTAAAAACGGTTCACCATTGTTACGCTAAGAAACAATTCTATGTCCACAACCATATTTACAAAAAACTTTTCACACCATGATGTGCCAACATCATTTATTCAATCACATAAGGTCCTTGTTTTTTCACAATTATTTTGATTGGACAAAGGACGTTGGAACATCATGGTGTGGAAAGTTTTTTGTAAATATGGTGTGAACATAGAATTGTTCATTAGTAAAATGGTGAAACCGTAAAACAAATGAAAAAGGAAGGTGGAAAAGAAAATTTATTGCTAAAGTAAGTGGGTCTTTTAGAAAACTTGACGAGTACCCGCGCATAGCGACGAAAATTTCTAGCGGTAGATAATTAACGATATATGATATTGTGATAAGTGTTCTTGTAACATTCAACATTCAAAACGAACCTCAAAATCATCATCAATGTTTTAATCATTAATGAGTACGATATATGATATTGTGATAAATGTTTCTTGTAACATTCAACATTCAAAACGAACCTTAATTAGTATAAATTCCATCATTAAGAGTGTAACCATCATTTAGAGTGTATTAAATTTTTCAAAAATAGTACTAACACTTTTTCAGCCATTAATTGAATGTCAACCATTTTGTGTCAGTCAATTATTCCATATTAAGATATGACAACCAATTATACTTATCATAGTTATCAATTAATATAGTTTCTATCATTAAGAGTGTAATTGACTAAATAAGAAATTAAGTTTCCAAAAATAAGAAACCTCTTATATTTAGTAAAGAAGTTTTGTACTAATCTATCAAACACGTGCACTTTACATAGAGAATTTTTATCACTTCAAAAATATCTAAAAACACCTCATATCCAAACTAAAAAAAATGTGTGAACAAAAGTATACAATAAAACCAATTTTGTTTTAACACAATAAACGTAAGAGCTATTATGATTTTTAGCTAATTAGTTTGAATATGTTTCACATCTTGCACTACTCATCAAATTCTTGTACGGCGGCGACTGCTGTATTTTCTAGGACGAACAAAAACAAGTTAGGGCGGCGGCGGGAGTATCTTTTTGGTACCTGAACAAAAACAAAAAATAAATATCGCAACGAATTAGATATGAATGAATAAACTCTCAAACATGAAAACCACATAGATCTATATATATATATATATATATATATATATATATATATATATATATATATATATATATATATATATATATATATATAAACAAAAAGCCTAAAAACTTAAAAAAGGACTTACAACAGTAGATATGGTGGCAGCAGTTTCTGACAGCAACCTCGTTTCCGGCGGCGATTCCTGGTGGCGACCTCGTTTCCGACGACGAAAATTTGTGGCGGCAGACGGTGGCTGAAATAAAATATGACAAAGATAAAACTCCGATCTACAGATCTATAAAAAATTATCCAATTCACACCAAAAAGTGTGTAATATCCATAGATGTATTAAAAAACTCAAATAAACCTCAAACTTAAAAACAAACATTTTTTGAATGCGGAGGTTCGTGGTGATTGCAGCGTTCGGTGGTGGATGGCTTACAATGGTGGCGGCATTTGGTGGTAGAGGGGTTTGGTGTGGGTTTTCGATGTTGATGGGGTTACAGTCGTGGATGAGCTCGTTGGTGGAGGAAGACGGTGATGTAGTGGTGGAGTTTTGGGGGAATGAGATGAATGTGTGCATTTTTTAAAGTATTTATAACTATCAAGAATTCCATATTACAAAGCAGTTACCAATCACATATATTTAATGACATTAAACCCGATCAAGATATTTTGTTAGGTCATCAAATGTTACCAATCACACATTTAATGTCAAAATTCTTAGTTTTTAAGGATTGTACATTTAGTTTCCAAGGCTTGTACATTTCTAAGTTTTTCATCACACATTTAATGTCAAGATTCTTAGTTTCCAAGGCTTGTACATTTTTCAACTTTTAATTTCCTACTTTTTCAAGAACTAGGTGAAAAATGCTCTATAATGTAGTATAGATGATGCATAAAATAGCACATTTAATAATGGTGGACGAAGGAGGAAGAAAGAAATATGGGAGGAAGAAGTGGTTTGTAATGGGTGGGGTTCTTAAAGTGTTCGCAATAGTTATAGGCAAGGCTGTTAAGATCTCCAGTTAGATTGTAAGATCGTACGATCCTACGATCAACAACAAAAAACGCTTAGGATCGTCTAGGATTGTGTGTGTTGTAAGATCGAACATAAATTCGGGTCGTTCGAAACATCGAAGGATCGGATCTCGACCCGATCTTACCAAATTATTGAGTTAATTGTTGCAATTGGGTATTTTTTTCTTCCTTACTATTATATTAATCCATATTATTTATATTTTGGTTTTATAGTCTTTTGCATAAGATGCATATTTTCCTACCATATAAAGTTGTGATGAAGATTTTAAAGGAGTTGAATATTTGTTTGGGTGTGGGAGATGAAGTTGCCGAAACATTTTATATAGGTTATCTTATGATGTTTGAACTAAATTTTTTTACTTAGATTATAATCTGAATCCATGTTGATATTAAGTAGACATGTATAAGTGTATAACGTTATGACCCATCAATGCATATAGTAGCAAGAAAAGACACTTGATGTGATCTTACATTTCGATCCAATCTTACAATCTCAACTTTGCATTGATAAAAACGATCTTAGATAAGATCTCGATCTTGACAACCTTGGTTATATAAGTCTATAACGTGTGGGGAAAGAGCGGGTTCATAATTGGCTCGTAGTGGTTCACAATAGGAAAAAGAGGGTTCGTAAAAGGAAGAAGATGATTATTTTGAGGAAATAGGGGTTCTTGTGAAGGAGATTGTCCACTTGAAGAGAGAGAATGTTAGTTTATGTATATGATATAATAAATTTGTATTGACAAGTATTGTGTTTTTTTTTCATATTTTACCTAAATTCTTAAAGAGAACCTTTGAAAAGTATTTCGAAATGGATATCAAATTACAAAGTACCAAATAATACATCATTTGGCATAATTTCTTCGAACTTTTTTTTTGTTGCAGTTTTACTTATAAATGATATCATAAGAGATAAAAGTGTTTTAATTATGTCAGATGGTGAAAGTTGAAGGTAAAAAGTACATGCTCTAAACAAAATTGACAGTATATACAAGGAAAGAAAAGTACCGCGAACAATTTACATTTAAAAGTGAAGCGATTTTGTCAGTTCTGAATTATACATTGAATAATATTTTATAAATTTTAGCGAAATTAAAAAAAGTGACATACATCATAAAAATGCAAATTTATCTATTAGTATATAATTTGCATACACGAGGGCCCGAATAACCTTCCTATGAATGTTATTAAGATAAGAAGGAAAAAACAAGAATTAATTTACTGCTCACATAACCTTAAGCCGACCGCTCTACCTCTAAGCTACTGAAGAACAATGAACGTAAAGAAACCGACTTTTGTTCTTTAGACCAACTTATGACCGAACAAAAAGGAGTTCGTCATCCTCACATACACCGGTAAAACGGTTACGATAGCAAGCCCCATCCTAGTCGGAGAGCCTCCAGGACAAGGAGGCGGCGATTTCCTCTAAGCTACTGAAGAACAATGAACGTAAAGAAACCAACTTTCGTTCTTTAGACCAACTTATGACCGAACAAAAAGAAGTTCGTCACCCTCACATACACCGGTAAAACGGTTACGATAGCAAGCCCCATCCGAGTCGGAGAGCCTCCAGGACAAGGAGGCGGCGATTAACCATCCACTATCGAGATTCATATTGATCAACTAATCTGTGGTCATGCGGTTCATTAAGCTCGTTCACTCTAGCTTCTTTTACTTGCTCTTGTTGACGACAATCGCCGACCGAGAGGAATGAAATAGCTCGACTATGAAAGAGAGAGGGTGTGGGTTCAAATGCCACTTCTGACATACTTTTAAAATATGTTTATACCCACCATTGTACTTAAACGTTTTTTTAGAGTAATAAATTTACCGGCAAAACCCTTAACCCAAAAAAAAAGAATGATCGAAGTCGTTCACTCTACCAAAAATAACCTTAAGTAACCTACTTTATAATAGGATAAATTAAGGATCATATCAACGAGGAACTTATGGTTAACACTATAATTTCTATTTGATTAAACTGTTAATTTTTTGTGATTGGGAGAGATTAATTATAACTAATACTTAAAACTAACAAAACTAAAATGATTAAAACTAAAAAGCAATAAACTTAACGATGTAAAACTTATGGATTAAAAGCACAATCACTACTGGTTTCAAGTTTTGATCACAATTAATATCTAATGTATTCGTTTTACTAGAGATTGCAGTTGATCGAGTATTATAGACAAAAACTAATACCAATTCAATAATTAATTCTGGGCATGAAGTTTGTGTATTGGCACTAATTGTTTCATACGTCACATGGATCGACTCGGCATGAATGGGACAACCACAATATTATACAAGTCTTATAACTAACTATCAAATTACTTTTATAACACAATGATGAAAAACATAACATATGCATTAAGATCAAATCAACATCGAAGTGTTCATAACTGTAAATTTGTTCAAAGGAATAAATCATAAAAAGTACAAAAGATCAAACCATAATCCCGATTGTGATTGTGGGATGTTTAGCCGGGCATGGTGATGAGAAGTCAAACAAAAGTCATGTAAGGAGTCATCTTCTTGTATCTGAATATGAATAAGTGTTTAGGGTTTTGAAGATTGATAGAGATGATGGAAGATGATGGAAGAGTTTTATGATGGCTAAGGTTTTTGGTGAAGTTGGTTGAATAATTGGTGAATGGTTGAGGGTTTATAAATTTAGTATGAGCAGGGTTACAAAGTGAAATTGCCTCCCAAAAACCGTATGAGTGGTAGGTTTTGTTTATGGACTTTGCTGATTAGAACATGTATACCCATATACCAATTGAATCATATACGCCGTATTAATCCTCACGTCATATAATAAATATTCCTATACATCGTATACCATGTCTGTTGTCTAAATCTTCTTTTTCCTTTTCTGTGGCCTTTTTGAATCGCCTAAAAAAAGTTCGTGATTAAGGAGTTTATCAGCAACTCAACATTTGTCACAAAAACATTAATTTCCTTTGCTCGGCTTCTTTCTACTTCATCCTTATGCACTCGTTTGCTCCATTTGACATCATTTCATCATGTTTCCATTCTTCTATCTTTCAAGACCATATCTAATGGACATCGAGATTTCCCTTAAGCTCATTTCGATATAATTCTTTAACTTTTTAGCCCATATTTGTTCCAACCTGTAAAACACATAAAATCTCTTTAAAGTATTAATTCTCAAGTGAAATAGGTGTATTTATAAGTAAGTTAACCATAATACGTTATTATACAAAAGGAACCTATCAAACCTCCCCAATTTACCTCTTACTCGTCTCGAGGAAGACTTTAAAAACAATTTAACTAAAATCATTTTAAGCATGTGAATCTTCAAAGCACATAGCAAAGACACAAATCATATCTATCATATGCAACTAATAGTGAACGATAGTTTACTTGAAGATAAAACAACTTAGAATTGAAGGCCCTCACAAGGATAATCACTCATCTCTCAAGTATTTAATGGGGGTATGTTTTTCACTATGTCATTCCTCAAGAGATGAGTTTCCATAGGCTTGCAAATAGTCTCATTCGCCGCTACTTAAGATTACATATGCACAACTCAAATAGTCTTATAACGAGTTGTAACGTAAGCTGTATGGGTAAGGAAAAATGATTTAAGGAGATATTTTTACTAGTGGCAAGTTAATTATCTAAGTAATTATACGTATATGCAAGGTGTTGCTATACCAAGACTCGACAAACAACAAATAATGATACAAACTCTACAATAAACTATTTCTTTGCTTTTCTCGACTCTTTTCCGACTTAAACAAGCAGGATGACAGTCTCTATACTTTTCTATATTTTTTGATTTTTTATACACTTTTACCCTGCCATCTTTGATCTGCTGAAATAATACATTATAATACGTATGATATATAACACCATCCATACACTTGAGTTTTTACATAACTCATATACATAATACCAATGACCCGAATTAAGAGGATCACAACATGTGGAGTACTTATACATTAACGTACGTGGGGTTAATAATTTGATGTTTTTCTCCAATTCTTCATAAAATAAAAATACAACCATGAGTTCCACTCATTCCAAAACATTATACACTACAAATGACTTGACTTGGCAATCATGTAATTAAATAAACAATCAACTAAAGGTTTACATATATTAGACATGTAAGTTAATATAGAACTTGCTCTGTCCATTGTCCACGTATATATGTTTTATACAGCCTTGTTTGATACCTGTTGTATCTTTAGAATTGCATTTACATTTTTGGAACGGATGGAAAATCTGTACTTATGTGCTACTGATTTGTGTATGTAGTTTGCATGTGTGTTGTTGACGTGTATGTAAGATTGTCGTCAATATAACTCATGACAGTCTTAATTAGTCTATTAATTAATTAATCGTAATTGCAACATGAAATTGACCTCTTTAATATTAGACGATGACGATCTTTCCACTCTTTATTTACTCACATGTTCATCCAACATGAGCCACTAAAACGTCAATCATCTTGTTCATTATGTACCTGTTCTCAGTTTGATGAGATTTTTGGTAAAATTTGTTGCATTCACATATACTTTGTTGGCCCCTTCGGATCATCTCTGGCTCGAATCAAACATGTCTAATGAACAAAACTCACGACACACAAACTCACACTTTGTATATAATGAATTCTGTTAGTTTTTACAGACACTTTGACATCTATATATACTACATGAAAATAACTACCTATAACCACCAATAACTAACTATTCGGTTGGTAACTTATCCTGACTAATAGGACCCTAATACTTAAAACTTATATACAACACTCTAAAAACATAAACTAATTACACAACGACCCCTGAACATGGATTAATGAATTAACATCCAATACTCCCCCTTAATTATTAACCCCATTTATGGTCCTTCAACATCTTCATGTCTTCAACTCGATCATCTCTATCTTTGAACATGTTGTAACGGGTCTTCTCGTCTTTGTCTTCAAATACAATAAATCAGGCCCTCTAGCCTTTAGTCCTTTTAAAAAGTCTGCCCACTTTTCTTTAGGAACCAAAAAACCCACAAGTCTTTGGCCACAAACAAGTTGCACTGTACGCCCACTGCCCCTCTTTTCTTCTATTTCTCTATAGTCTTCAAACAACAATTTAGGGCAATCGGTTTCCTCTTTACTCTTTGATGTTGTAACGCAACCAGTAAGTTCTCTTTTCTCTTTCTCTTTCCTTTCTCTGATTATGTTTTGCATTATTTCCCGATTTGTTCTCCTCTAGTAATAATCCCAATTTCTGAATCGATTTTCTTTCTGATTGAATTAAAAAAAAAAACAGGTTGTTCTTCCTTTTCTCTGTTTCTTTTCTGGCGAGTCACACAACGGCGGCGGTTTCTCCTTCACCCTACCATGTATGTCTCTTTCTCTCTTTTTTACTTTTTCTGATTCGATCTCTACTCGATCGAACCGTGTCTCTTTCTCTATTCGATTTTTCCTAAATCGAATTTTGGGTTTTCCTAACCCTTTCTGAAGAACGGATCTAATCCCGATCTGGTTCTTCATTCTGATTGGTGTTTGCGGTTTAGTTTCTTGCAATCTGCAAAGCGTATTCCTCTTGAATCGTTGCACTCCTCTGATCGCCTTTGATGAAACACAAACTGAAACACCGGGTTTGATTCGAACCTCTGACGCTCTGATACCACTGTTGGCCCCTTCGAATCATCTCTGGCTCGAATCAAACATGTCTAATGAACAAAACTCACGACACACAAACTCACACTTTGTATATAATGAATTCTGTTAGTTTTTACAGACACTTTGACATCTATATATACTACATGAAAATAACTACCTATAACCACCAATAACTAACTATTCGGTTGGTAACTTTATTCTTGACATACTAGGACCCTAAACTTATAAACTTTACATACACGACTCTAAAAACATAAACTAATTACACAACGACCCCTACATGGATTAAATGGAATTAACATCCAAATACTTGAAGCATCGACAGTAATACTGACATTTGGACGCATGAGCATTTTTGTGATAACGTTACTCATCGTGATCCTACATCACTTAATCAAGCATATATGGATGAGATTCATCTTGTTAAGTCAATCACCATTGGCGGTAGTAATTTGTGTGTATAGCTACTTAGACAAAGATTGTAGTGTTTTCATGTACAAAATAAGTCTTGGTGTCCATTGTTTCCCTTTTCTTACGCCATGTTTATTATTGTGCCCAAATAAATCCGGACCAATTAGGTGCCTCAGATTTGGAAAGGGAAACCGTAACAAGTATAATGTATGATAACTCCTTTTTTGTTCTATGCCTCTTATCCAAAAAGACGAACGTTTAATTTACTCTCATGTTGGTCCGGATCGGATACTTAATAACGACCTTATTTTCCACCAAGTCAAGCAAACAAGTGTTTCTATCGAAGTCCAACTAACCTGGACCACCTGACGCTCTACAGATAGAAGTTTTTAATAAATATGATGTCATTTAAGTTCGATCTATTGCCTATGATATGTTAAAATGAAGACATTATTACTTTTAAAAAGTTATATTTAGATGTTGTAATAAACAGTTTCAAATAAGATACGTTATTGTTAAGTATGCATTACACTATCGTTATGGTCTATTTTCGTAGGGGTTGGTTTTGTATAGACCAAAGTATTGCACACCTATATACACTCAATCTCTTGTTCCAGTAAGATTAAAAAAGGTATAGCTATTCGAATTGATGTTATAATGAACGGTGTCACATTTTCTCTTTTAAATGTAATTAAACAAACAAAAGATAACTTTACTCTTCAAATAATACATTGGTTACAGCAGCGTCTAAGAAGGCGAGTTTTGTCAAGCGCATATATCGTCTGTACGTGGGAAGGTAAATATTACTCTGAACATGAAGTTTGTGTCCCCTTTGTCCATCACTTGATCGATGTAGGCTACAACTTTTTAGTATTTGACAGCTCGAATACTAGAATATCACATCTAACTAATTAGGAATTGAATCAATAATACGTTGGTACAAAAAAAAACAATAACCATATATATATAATATATATATATATATATATATATATATATATATATATATACACATATATGATTAACAAAATCCCTTAGTTTAGTATTATCAGTTTACTGGCTAGTAGCTAGTTTTACATGTAAAAGCTAAAGAATCATATC
Organism: Tanacetum coccineum; assembly: GCA_026074375.1. Taxonomy (NCBI): domain Eukaryota; kingdom Viridiplantae; phylum Streptophyta; class Magnoliopsida; order Asterales; family Asteraceae; genus Tanacetum; species Tanacetum coccineum. Next base: position 63,448 of record BQNB010007180.1, on the reverse strand, counting down.
ATTATATGAATGGGTATACACGAGTGCCCAAATAACCTTCCTCATGAAAGTAATAAGATTGAATATATAATATATATATAATATATATATATATATATATATAATATATATATATAAAATATAGGATAAAGATCAAATAAAAAAGACAAATATTTCGTGAGAAGAAAAAAAGTTTAATTTTTTTTAAAGGTTCTCAAAAAATTCGAAAAAATTCCACAAGATTCGTAGATATGTTGGTGGATGAAAAAGATGTAAAGGAAGTTTATTTCTTAAAAGTGTATAGTTTTTGTCCCAACAACAATTATGAAAAAAACGTTAGTGCATTAAATTCTGTTTTTCTGTGATCAAAAAATTCGTTTTTGGTACCCAACTTTGCTTTTGACTTGTTTGCATCAAAATTTTATTGCGCATCAAACTTTAACACGACGAAAAATTTGTGTATCAAATTTATTTTCATCAAAATTCCTTTTTTGCGCATTAAAAAAAACGAAACAATACCTCTAAATTAGAAAAACATCTTTTACAAAAAGTTTTATGGTACCAACATACCTGATACTAATGGAAGTATTTATATTTTAGAATTTTTTCGATAATGATTATTTAAAAAAGTTTTCTTTTTATCCTTTCTCACGAAATATTGTCTTTTTATTTTAACCCTTCCACTATATCTATATATATATATATATATATATATATATATATATATATATATATATATATATATAGAGTAGGGATCCAGTGAGAAGCAAATTAAAATAAGAAATTGTGAGAAGTGACTAAAACCACACATTTGAGATGCAACGACTTTCATTAGATGCATTTCTATTCATCTAGATGCACCATATAAAGTTTCGAAAGTTAATTTGATGTGTAGATGGTGCAAATTGATTTTCATGATTTTGGCACATGTAGAGGACCAAAAATTAAGAGAAATTATGAAATGCATCAAAATCCGCATGGCAAGCACACTGATGACGTATAATAGGTATACCAAGCTTCTGGGTTTGGGCCACACTATCACTTGGGCTTTTAGGGCCCAACTTATCAATAATGGGCCGTAACTAAACATAATCCGGCATTGGTCGCGGTCCGAACGCAACAAAGCGGACGCAGATCCGACTGTAGGTTGGATCCGTCCACGGAAAGCACATGTGTCCGTTCACACGATTACCGCGGGACCTTGCCCGACAAGGGACCCACTCTGGCCACTACGAAATACTAGGAAACCTTAATACTAGACCCCTATAAATAGGGACCTAATACACAATGAACAGTACGATTTTCTCACTATATAGTCTCATACTTTCTCTATCTACAAGGGGAGGTTGCCGCATTTAGTCATGGCCGGAAGAAAGCACCCACGCCATGGAAGCAACCAGAAGGGGGAAACAAACCGAGTTTCAAAAAGGGTTTCAAAAACAAGCACAGGTCGGACCGGAAACCAGACAGGTTTTCACTCCTTACAAAGACCCCGAAAGAAATTTTCGCTTTAGAAAAAGGAAAATTCAAGGCTCCACCACCAATGGTAACCCCTGCGGAAAAAAGGGATCCAAACAAATACTGTGAATTCCATGCGGATACGGGCCACAGTACGGACGAATGCATGCAGTTGAGAAAGCAGATAGATGAAATGATCAAGGCAGGTAAATTGTCACAATTCATCAAAGAACTAAAACAGAACGACAAGCCAAAGGCACCCAAGAAGGGGGAAACGGCCGGAAAGGAAAGACCACTAGCCATCCTGATGGTCCAACCATGGGAAAGAGTAGCCAAGCAAAAGGTTACCCAGAGTTTCTCTCCGGAGACAACAATATCTTTCCCACCTCTGGGAGACGAGGACGGAACGGAAGGACCAATGATCATTGAGGCTGAGATAGGAGGGCACTTCGTGCACCGAATGTACGTGGACGGAGGAGCATCCTCAGAGATCCTATACGAACACTGTTTCGTCAGGCTCCGGCCTGAAATAAGAAGCCAGATGGTTCCGCCCACCACATACCTAACCGGATTCAGTGGGGAAACCATTTGTCGTTGGGCCAAATATCCTTGCTAGTGATAATAGGTGACGAAGGGCATTCCACTTCCGCATGGATGAACTTCATGGTTGTCAGGTCACCATCCCAACACAATAGAATAATAGGCAGACCGGGTATAAGGAAAATCCGTGCCATACCATCCACGGCACATGGAATGTTAAAGTTCAGAGTTGAAGGAGGAATTGTAACATTAAAGCAGCAAGATCATCCCAATGGAATGTGCAATGATCTCCGGACCTAGCACACGCCCCCCCGAAGCTGGCAAAATATTGGAAGAAAAGATAAGAGTGGCCATTCATCTGGAATACCCTGAGCAAACAATAGCCATAGGGTCTACCCTAACAGAAAAAGGACACAAGGAACTGTGTACTCTGCTTGGACAAAACTTAGACGTTTTTGCCAGCAGACTTGACGGGCGTTCCATGACACATAGCGGAGCACCGTCTAAATATCCGTGAAGGGTGCTCACCTATCAGACAAAAGAAGAGGGGGAAAGCACCGAAAAGGAATAAAATAATTCAGGAAGAAGTAGAAAAGTTGGTAGATGCCGGAATAATGAAAGAAGTCTATTATCACAACTGGCTATCTAACCCAGTCATGGTCAAGAAACACGATGAAAGTTGGCGAATGTGTGTAGATTTCAAAGATCTAAACAAAGCATGTCCTCAGGATGGTTATCCACTGCCGGAGATAGATTGGAAAATAGAATCTCTCTGCGGATACCCCTTCAAATGTTTCCCTGGACGCGTACAAGGGGTATTTTGTTATTCAAAGATGCCGTTTGGCCTAAAAAATGCCGGAGCGACCTATCAGCGTTTGGTAGACAAGGCATTCTAAAGGCAGATCAGGCGCAACCTGGAGGTATATGTCGACGACTTGGTCATAAAAAGCCGTATGGAAGAAGAAATTATCTGCGACATAGTAGAAACATTCAAAACTCTCCGGCAAATAAACATGAAGTTGAATCCAAAAAAATGCTCATTCAGAATGCAAGAGGGGATGTTCTTGGGCTACATAGTGAATGCTGACGGACTCAAAGTATGTCCGGACAAAGCCGACGCGGTCCTTAGCTTGCCATCTCCGAGATGCCTCAAGGACGTGCAAAAGCTGAATGGGAAACTAGCAAGTTTAAATAGGTTTTTGTCAAAGTCAGCCGAAAAATCACTGCCTTTCTTCAAAACCTTGAAAAAGTGGGCAAAAAAGAGTGACTTCCAATGGACTCAGGAGGCCGAAGCAGCCTTCAAACAAATGAAGAAGCTCGTCGCAAAATTCCCAATGCTAACCGCACCTAAGGAAAATGAGGAGTTAATAATATATTTAGCCGCGGCCAAGGAAGCCATCAGTGCAGTGTTAATGACAGAAAGGGAAGGCAAACAAATACCAGTATACTTTGTGAGCCGCACCCTACGAGGGCCAGAGATCAACTACAACCCCATGGAAAAATTGGTGTTAGCTTTGCTCAGTGCAAGCAGGCGGCTGAAAAGATACTTCCAAGCACACGCAATCGTTGTAATCATGGATCAACCGATAAAACAACTATTGTCAAACTCAGAAATTAGTGGGAGGATGCTAAAGTGGAATTTTGAAATAGAATGATATGACATCCAATACAGGTCGAGGGCATCAATCAAAGGACAAATACTAGCGGATTTTATTATGGAACAGCCGGAGGAAGAATCCCCGGATGAACCTATGATGAAACCGAAGGAAATACCAGAACCTTGGACCCTTTTTACAGATGGATCATCTTGTATTGAATGGTTTTCCGGGAGCCGTTACTAAAAACTAACCAAACCAGAAGGTTAGAGTTCACATATGCCATGAGGTTTAGGTTTGAGGCCACAAACAATGAAGCTGAGTATGAAGCGTTAATAGCCGGTGTCAGGATCGCAGAACAAATGGGCGTAAAGAACCTGCAAGCACATGTAGACTCAAGAGTTGTAGCCAATCAAGTTAATGGCTCTTATGTCGCCAAAGAAATCAAAAGCATGATCCAAATTTTGAAACAAAGTAAAAACGCTCGCAAAAAGCTTCAGAGAATTTTCCATCAAGCAAGTACCACGGAGCGAAAACAAGAAAACAGATGCCCTAAGTAAGATTGCATCCACAAGCTTCGCACATCTCAGTAAACAGGTACTTGTGGAAGAACTGGAGGAGAAGTCCATAAACGAAAAGGAAATCCTCGCCGTAGTAGAAGAGGAAGGCAACACATGGATGACACCTATATATGAGTACATTACAAAGGAAATCCTTCCCGCAGATAAAAAGAAAGCCAGGGCGGTACGTCGCAAGGCAGCCAGGTACACCAAGATCAATGGAACTTTGTACAAGAAATCTTTCTTAGGACCATGGCTCCGGTGTGTCGGATCGCTCCAAGCAAACTACGTCCTTAGAGAAATACATGAAGGGTCGTGCAACATGCATTCCGGTCCTAGATCCGTGGTTGCCAAAGCTATCTGGACAAGATATTACTAGCCAACAATGCATATAGGAAACGCCGAAGTTAAATAATGGGAATGCAATGATTGTCAAGTCCATCGCCCCGTCCTAAGAAAGCCGCAATCAAATTAAAAAGTTCATGTGGGACAACATTGTCTGCAGATTTGGTCTACCAGGGGAAATTGTATCAGACAATGGAAAATAGTTCCGCGACAACCCATTCAAAGATTGTGGTGTGAAAAAAACAATGTATCCGTCAATGCTTTGCTTCCATGAAGCACCCACAAACAAACGGCTTGGTTGAAAGAGCAAACAGAAGTTTTGAGGGATATGAATAAAAAGACTAGATTGGATTGAAAAAGCAAAGACTAGATAGGATAACTCCTCACACTTCCTATGGTCCACCGCACAAATGAACAAATCAAGAAAAGTGGGAAAACACCATATTTCCCACTAACATACGGCACGGAAGCTGTCATCCCCCAGCGAAAATAGGTATGGGGGCCAACGGCTCCGGTCTGATGGAAGTATACCTACAAAGAACGATGAGTCCTTGGAAATAAACCTGGACCTCATAGAGGAAAACAGGGAACAAGCTGCAATTCAAGAAGCAAAAAAGCAAAACTAAAATGGAAAAGTATTACAACTCCAGGGTCCGCGACATAAGTTTCAAGCCAGACGACATGGTCTACCGCAGCAACGACGCAAGTCACGCCAGGGATGGAGGCAAACTTGGACCCAAATGGGAAGGACCGTACGAAGTTGCAGAATCGCTTGGAAAAGGAGCATACAAACTTAAAGATTGCAAAGGAAATGAACTCCCGCGGACATGGAACATTTGTAATCTTAAAAAGTGTTATATACACGAAATGTAAGAACCCGCCCGGCACATAAGATCATCCGAGGGCAATACCTCAATTTATATCTTTTATCTTGTAACATGTATTAAATTTTAATGAAAAAGTGGGGATTAGCTTACCCTCACTAGTTTTAATTCCTAAAATTTTTTTTTTCTTTGCAAAGTTTATATTAATTGTTAAGACCGCAACCGCCAAGGAGCTAACGCTCCGCAAAAATATTATCCCGATAATAAAGTTTAAGGCAACCTCAAAATTAGCTCAGGTGCGTAAGAGTATAGCAAACCTTGCACCGGGAGGAATAGAACCCCACAATATTCAACAAGACTATTATTACGAATGTACAACAGTAATAAAATAAAAGATAAGCGAAATAATGAACATGTTAAACTAGCATTCATATTACAAAAGAAGCCGCAGAAATAGCCACACACGGCCGCGGTATACAAAACATCATAAAAGTTCTACACAAAAACTGTCATAATAGACCACATGCGGTCACGGCACAACCTAAAACCGGCAGGCTTCAAACTTAGGGATGGAAGCTACGCTCCCTAGAGCCTCGTCCGTATCCTCTTCAGCAAAGTCCTCGACGGAGAGAGGAGCCGCAGAAGTACTAGTTTCACCCACCCAAGTCTGAGAAGACACGGGGTTAGAAACTATCTCCATCATCAGCTGGCGAAGAGCTGCAGCATGCTTCTTCGCTCCTTCAGCACGAGAATGAACATTCAGCAAAGCGAAGGACAAAGAAGTCTCCCCAACAATGGCCTTATCATGAGAATGATGGATGGGGACGGAAAGTTGCTCAAGACACGGTTGCAGGTGAGCAGCTTCCGGGAGGTCAGCTAAAGGTCCGTCCAGGATAAAGCAATCTAGGACCTCACCCATCCCGGCATCCTTTTTGGACTTCAACAAATTTACCAGAGGGAAGTCCACGTCCTCAAGAGCCCTCACCGCATCAAAATAGCTGGTCCTGGCAGCCTCCGGGTTATAGGCCTCGACCGCGGAAAGCTGGGTTTCGGCAACCCCATGCTCATACCCAGCCTCTAAGCCCTCCTGCATACCGAAATCCACGGCACGGCCCAAGGCGTGACCCAGAATGCCTTGATACTCAGGAGATTTCAAACATTTTAGCACAACGAGCTGAATCCCGTGTGTCAGAAACCATCTCCTTCCAGCCAAAGTGGTCAAGTAGGCGGGATAAAATTCCCCCTCCAAATGGCCAGAGATATCCATCACATGTGCTTCAAGCTCGGCTACACGGTTATAAAGCACCTGGGCCTGCTCTTCCTGATGAGCTTCCGCCTTCGCTTTAAAGTCCTGAAAGGCGGCGTGAAGGGTAGAAACCTGCGAAAAGAAGAAGTTACAAAAGGTAAAAAAACAACAACAACATGCGGAATAAAAGACATACCTCAGAGGTAAGCCTACCCCTCTCAGAGGTCAAGGAGGTAATCAAGCTCCCGGTTTCAGCACAGGCGACCTGGGAATCATCAAGCGCAGACTTGAGATAAGTGGCACGAGAATCAAGTAAGGAGATGTCAGTGTCCTTCTGTGCAATAGTATTTTTCAGCGCTGACACCTCCGTGGTCAAGGCAGACACCTGATCACGAAGACGGACAACCTCCGCGGTCTCCGCCCTCTCCGCTTTCTCCGCCTCCTCCACCAATAAAGATTTCAGTCTGAGAATCTCAAAGTCTTTCTCCTCAAGCAACCTACCACGAGCATCATACTTGCCTTTGAGCTTCTCCTTAAGCTCCAGCTCATGCTCTACGTGGGACCTTACCTCCGACTCAAGACAAATCTGCCGCGCCGCCCCCACGTTGAACTCCGTATATAATTGTTCGTAATCCATACTTCGGAGGGTAGAGAAAAAGCCAGGGGAGCAACGCGGTCAACCAATGTGCGGTAGGAAAAACCGTCATTCAATAGCGAGTCGTTGGTAATGTTCCTTCGAGGAACATACCAACGTTTTGCCTCGGCAGAATTCAGGGCGGGCAACTCATAAAAGGAGTCATCCGACCCTTCTGATGTCTTGAGCTGGGAAGATCCGGCTACATCCGACGTAGGCGTAACGCCCACATTCTCCCGGGCGAAAGTTACAATAGCAGCAGTATACACCGGGACATCCGCGGTACGGGCACTCTCAAATAAAAAAAATCTGTTAAGGAAAGCACATAAAAGTGCAGTCAAACAAAAGGTAAACATATAAATACCTCTGAACGACAACATGGGCCTGGATATCAGCCTGAAAAGAAGGCCTCAACACAAGGGGACTTGTCGGCATAAGTTGTCTCAACCCAGCAATAGTCTTCCCACCAGTACCGGTAGCAAGGATGGGGTGATCCTTCCTCAACTGCTTGGCAGGAAGGGTATCACTCTGCTTCACCAACCTCTTCCTCTTGGACTTCCCTGACTGTGTCGTGACAACTTCCTCTGGCCTAGCCGCAGCCAGATCCGCATCCGGCTCTGTCAAATCTAAATAGGTGTCCTCCGGAACAAAATTCTCTGGCTCCACCTCAGCCGGAGCAGGCACCTCAGGAGCAGCAGTAGAACTACTGCCACCTGCAGCAGGAGTAACCAATGACATGAAACAATGCCTCGTACTCTCCAGTAGCTTTACCTGGTCATCTTTTTTCTGAACTTCCACCGCTTGGACCTTCCGGGGGTCGGCAGTCTTGATAAAGTCAAGCAAACCCATGTCTACAAAACAAACACCAAAAGATTAGACCTCATAAATAATAATAATAAATAATAATACTTAAAAGTAATACCCGCGAAGGATAAGTAACAACTACCTCCCGTTCGTAGTCAGCCTCTCAGTAGCGTCGGATGTAAGTGTTTTATCAAAAACCATGACAAAAACAAAGGATTAATATGGGCTGTTCCAAAATCCCACATGACACAAAAAGCACCCGAATAACAGGCGAAAAATAGCTTTGTTGTTCTCCAGGACCTAACAAGTCTGCTCTTGGCTGCGGTTGTAAGATGGGGAAGCCGGATGATCTTTTCTCCAACCGCCCCCTACACTACAAGAGACGGGATAAGAAATACCTTTAGCATCAACCAGAAAAAAAATGATCGGACCAATTTTTAATGGACCGTCAGGGGGTTTCATGGAAGGCAAGAAGGAGATGATGTGGAACGTTTTTGCAATGAAACAAACCCGTCACTATATGTAAGGGTATAGAACGCACGGAACACAGTCACCGACGGGGCAAGGTCAAGCACGCGCGTCAAAAACTCAAAAATGAAGATATGCGTGGGGGGGCAGCCACCAAAAGGGATAAGTGGGAAATATGTATGCGGAAATATCCGAAGAACAGCCATTAAAAAAATTTTTGTGAAGGGAATCCTATAACACAATAATAAAAAAAACCTGGTATATAAACACACCACTTTACCCTCTGGGAATTGAGTGTTAGTTTTATCCCGCCCCGGGGAGCACCGGGATGAAAATTCATCAGGTATCTATAATAGAGTTTTAGAAAAAGTTTCATACCATTTCTTGAGGTTGTTATGGAAGTGTTAACACAGCCAAAAGTTAGTCATTTTGAAGATGAACGAGCGAAGAAAGGATTCACTAACCTGAATCTCGCGCGAGAACAGAAACTCCGTTAAAAGGTGTGAAGGAAAATCTACAACGCACGGAGGAGAATAATGTATTATCTAAGCTCTTGTAAAGTGAAGAATTGACAATGGCAGAGAAAGGGAAGAAAGGTGCTGTTTGTCGAAAAATTAAATCAGTAGAAAAATGGTGGTGGGGGGGTGGGGAGTCTAGGTATTTTATACCCTTTGGTGTACTTTACTCCTACCAATAGTCTGATGACGCCACGTGTATACCACTTACATAATCAACTGCAGCAATACATCTAGGAAATAGTTAAAAAGCTGTCAAAATCGTCACATCAGCCAGAAGATAAAAGGACAGCAACGCTCCACGTCAGCAGAACGTCACCAACTTGATAAGGAAGCATCACGACATGAGCTAGATAACTCCAGAAGCAAACCAGCAGCAACAAAGGAACCGGAAGTCTAGCATTGATCACCGCACGCAGGACATGATCCGCGGGCAATATCATACTAGACTGAGGGGACTTGATGACGTATAATAGGCTATATACCAAGCCTTCCGGCTTGGGCCGTAATATCACTCGGGGCTTCTGTGCCCAAACTTAGCATGTCATGGGGCCGTAACGAAACCAAAACCCAACCTGCATTGGTCACGTCCGGACAAATTGCACGGAAGCTGACCTAACTTTAGGATGCTTCGCTATACGGAAAAACACTCGCGTCCATACGCTCGTTTATTGCGGAAACCCTGCCCGACGGGACCCACTCTGGCCACTAACTAAACAACGAAATGTTAGGAAAAACCTAATTATTCTCGTTGCCTATAAAAAAGGGACCCTTCCTCACACAATGAACAGTTACGATTTTTCTCACTCTGTACTCTCATACTTTTCTCTCTCTACATAGTTTACTTACTTTCACGCGGAGTCTAACCGTGGGGTCCGTCCCCACGGTAAGGCTAACGGTCTTTATCTGATTGTGCAGGAAATCGTCACTTCTCTTGCTCTAATACAAAACCCAACGCTCAAATCATCTGGAAGCCCAACCCAACGCAGTATTTGAGCCTAGGTCTATACCCTACACTTATTTTGTATTAACACTATGTTTTACGGTTTTTTTATTTTTGTAATTTTGTTTATATTATAAAACCGTGAAACATAAAGTGCGGAAAAATTTATAAAGTTAAACAAGTTATAAGTATTAAACTGACAAAAAATACGAAATATAAATCGATAAAAAACTGTGTTGCAGTGTATATATGTATATATATGTGTACATTAGATGAGGCAGGGTACCAATAACATAACCCTTTACTGAATTCCACAAGTATAAACATGCTTCCTACATAAACGATTGGTATTTATATTGTTAGTACAAAAATAGTGGGGTATGGATTATGAGAATCTGACTTACTTGTAACATGGTTTACAAGCTCGTTTGAAGGGAGTGATTTGTGCTAAGTGAGGGGTGATTTCCTGCTAAGAACAAAGTAAACCGTTAGTCTTATCGCGGGAGGGGATCACGCGATTGGATTCCGGCGTAAAAGTAAGTAACTTGTCTAAAAGTAGTATGTGTGTAAATTAGTTGCGGAAATCATACGGGAGTGTTTTGGTAAATGGTAACTCCTTAAAGCGGAGAAAAAACAACAGGAAAGTCCTCAAACTTTGACCTTACCAAAGTAGTAAAACTTGACTTGCTTCAGTTATTAACATTATAGGTAAGCTTTATTTTCTGCAAATTCCACTTTGTTAATCATCTTTCATAAGTAGTTTTTAACCACCATTGCCCACCAGGTGTTTGTTAAAAGTCCTCAAAGAACTTGTGTAGTATTAGTTTATACTCCCTCCGTCCCATTTTTATTGTCCATGTTTCCTTTTTGGGACGTCCCAATTTAATTGTCCACTACTAAAAATATAGATAGAGAAGTTTGATGAAGTTTACTATATTACCCTTGTTTGAAATTATTATTACGAACTTTAAAGAAGACTTTAATTAATTAGCTAAAGGTAAAACGGTCATTCTGTCAAAAAGTAAGAGAGAGAAAGCAGTAATAAATGCACTTTTATTAAACTGTGTGTTTTTTGTCGGGGACAATAATTATGGGACGGAGGGAGTAATATTTATTAACCATACATTTTAGTGTAATGTTTGTGCCAAAAGTACTTACTATATTCACAGCGGGGGTATGTTATTGAAATGAAACCTGGTTTTTATTAAGTAAGTAGCATTTTGCAGCATGTTCGACTAGATACATAAGAATTAAACAACTAGTTTGCCCAATAACTCGATGAACTCCCAAATAGCTTTCAGTTCTTATATAAAGTATATGCTGTTATTATATTGAGCATCTAATAATATCTTTGGAACTTAATACACCAGAACTTGAGCCGGGGGTAGCGCTATAAGTAGAATCCATATGCAAATCAGGAACTTTTGTGTCGGCGATCACCGATGCGTCCACATCTTTATTTATTTATCGAGCGTCTAATTGTGTAATTGTGACTTCATTGATTGAAACTGGCACTGGTGGAATGATAGACTTGAGTTCTGGCTTAGGCACTTCTGTGAAAAAACCAGGTTGTGTTGGCGCTGGTAGTGCACCCTCACCACTCAACATATGAATCACAGACGACATGCTTGGTCTATCTTCTGCGTGTTGTTGCACACATGATAAACCAACATGTATCGATTGCAGAACTTCAGAAATATTCCACGAATCCCCTAAAGCTATATCAACGAGTTCAAGGGGCCTGTCTTCCTTGTAGAGTCTCCATGCCTAAACCATTTACAAAAATCAACAAAATCAGCTTGTAACTTGTAAGTGACCAAAGTTTCAAGTATGAGACTATATTGTTTTTTACTGAACGAACTTACATGCCCAAGAAGGTTATCATGGTGATCTTGATGAGTAAATCCTCTGTTTTTCTTTCCACTCACAATCTCTAACACCAAAACTCCAAAACTAAATACATCTGATTTTACCGAGAAAAGCCCATTTGCTGCATATTCTGGAGAAATATAACCCCTACAGCACATTTATGACCATGTGAAATGATATAAAAAATATGTTGCAGTATAATGAAGTTCAATAAATAGATTCTTACAGTGTACCGACAACTTTGTTTGTATTGGCTTCAGTCTCATATTCTTTGAACATTCTAGCCAAGCCAAAGTCTGATATTTTTGGGTTCATGTTAGAATCAAGCAAAATATTGCTTGCTTTTAGATCTCTGTGTATTATTCTAAGCCTGGAATCTTGATGGAGATAAAGAAGTCCTCGAGCAATCCCATTGATAATGTGGTAACGTTGACGCCAGTCAAGTAACAAGGATTTATTTTCATCTGCCATGAATTTTAAATTATTTTGTTAGTTTGAGTTATGGATTCTAATGATGGAGTCAAGTGTGTGCTTTGTATAATCTTGAAAGTGTCCAACCAAATAAAAGGTGGTCCAAGCTTTTATTGGGCATGTATTCATAAATCAACATCATTTCCTCTCCTTGAAGACAATATCCCAAAAGCTTCACAAGGTTACGATGCTGAAGCTTGGCAATACATATAACCTCGTTTTGGAACTCAACTAGTCCCTGCCTTGATGTCTTTGACAGCCTCTTGACAGCAATTTCTCCTCCCTCCTTAAGCACGCCCTGAAGATCATTTTTTCTCTAAAGGTAAGATACGCTTTTTCTTTCATTGCTAACAATGCACATGCATATGTTTAATTTCATGATTCTATCTGAAAATGCTTTCTCAAAATAGTTTTCATTTGTATTGTGTCTTTATGTGAATAAAGATCTAAATAGCTGATACTGTTATAGAAACATATATTTTAGTGCATTGTTTTGTATTTGCTCGTTTGATATGAAATTTCTCTAAAAGTATTTACCTTGTAAACTGCACCAAAACCTCCTTGGCCCAGCATATTGTTACTTGAAAAGTTACTGGTGGCCTCAACTATCTCATTTAAGCTGAACAAAGGTAGATCCAAATCTTGTTGTTGGTCCTTGTTTGCTACAGCTGATAAAACGCAAAAGCACGGATGATACAACTTACTTCATCTTAGACTAAAATATGTATAAAGAGAATACACATATGTTTTCGTGTTAATCAAGTGGAAGCTTGGAACTTTCTTGGAAAAGTATTTTTTAACTTACCCTCATCTTTCTGATATGATCTCTTCTTCCTTCTCCAAGCATATAGCATGAGTGTAAGGCTGACCAGAACCACCGCAAATACAATTGACAAGGTCACCTTAATATGTGATTTTTTCTTCTCCATGACTCCTTTTCACACATATAATATATTAGTGCTAGTAGTCAAGAGCATGCCGGGTTTAGCTTTCTAGGGAAACTAACATGCACAACCCCCAGAATATGACAAAAATTACAAGTACACCACGTATATGGTCAATGGTTACTTTTGCTGCTGTGCCAGTAGGTTACTAACAGCATAATAATCTGAATGACTTTCAAATAATTTTCCTTAATCCGCTTATAACGCACAGGAGAATGGATGTATCATATAGAGGACCCATGCCTATGATAATAGTTTTAGTTTGTTAAGGTAGCCATCTTAAAAAGTTTCTGACTATTCTTGAACCTATATATATGTGACATAGGTACTTTATTATTTGAAATACAACCACTTCTTCTATCGTGTTTGATTTATGCAACAAATACTCCTAACATGTAATTTTTATTTGATAATGGTCGTAAGCTTGCTTTGGGGTTCCAAGAAGATGGTGCACAAAAGATGGGTCCATGGGTTTGACATTATACCTACCGAAATCCCATACTCCTACTCTAAGGTACTCCATATGACAAAGAACAACAACGAACAATTTTCTAGTTGATAAATGATTTTTTGTATTATGGAGGAAGTTTAATATGTATCCCATAACACGGTTCCTTTGGTTAAGAGTCTAGTCTTGCAAGCATGTTATAATCTAACCAACCCCCAATTACAGCCCTAATTCTAGTTCTAAAACGGATATGATGAATGTTCAGGTCCCTCGGGAGGGCGAACCATTGACTCAAATGTATGTGGCCTTACCAGGGCATCCCCGTGACTGTTTCCGACTGTTTCCCTCACCACCCCCAAATTTGTACCAGGTGAGGTCCGAAGCCTAGACCTCTTGTGAGGACATCAGATGCCTTACCACTAGGCCACTTTGGTGGCAGTTAGCCCTAATTCTAGCTGTATTCACCTATAAAAGACACGACCGTCCCATGGTTTTCGGTGGCCCTATGCAATAACAATAAAGAGGCCTGAGGCCCTACTACACTTGTAAACTAAAGAGAAATTGCATATAAAATTGAATTATATAACTTATATATGTTTAATATTATACGTATTTATATGCAAAAGTAATAAAAATGTGGCCCTTTTTAAGTGGAGGTCTTGCGTGACGGCACCACTTGCACACCCTTCCGAGACCCCACCGATAAAAAATGATGGTCCAACCATTAAATTACTTGTTTTTTTATTCTAAGTATAAGGTACTGGGCGGTAATGTAAAGTTTTGGCATGGAATACCTAGTATGATTATGCTTGAATATATATCCCAATGCATGCAGACTTACAGGTATTACAAATGCACTTACGGATTGAATCTGAGTTGGACATTTTTATGTAGATATCTTGTCCTGAATTATCTCCTTCTGAAGCATCTCTGATGTCAATCAGCTCACTAGACCACATTAAACAACCTCTGTCACCACTTCTAACATCAATACTTGCATATGCTGTACAAGAGACATTCCGAGCACAGAGATCCTCACATTCGTGAAGGGACATGAAATTATTGAACCACGAATGTCGTGTGTCAGGCAATTTTAGATTCGAGAGCTTCTTGAAGTTATCCCCATTTTCATTTTTTTTAACATTATCCCCATTTTCATTATTCGTGGATATTGCACGCTTACACCCATTCTTCCAATCTCTAACAGACCATTCTTCAGGCAGCTTGGGTTCAAATCCTTCTAAACACGCACATGGTGGGGCGTTATTAATGCTACAGATTGCAGAAGGGCCACATAAACCATATTGATCACATTTATCCATGGCACCAGTCATATATATAACCCATTCTTGTCTTCGATCAACCCATATGAACTGATAAAACATGCCTTCGGAATCCAGTACCATCCTTGAAATAACAGAAGTGTTTATGAGTTGGTATGTGTAATAAACTTCTTTGTCACTCAATTCGAACCCAAATGTATAGATATCGTTTCGTCTTAGGCCAAGCATCCCAGTAAACCCTCTACCATTCCAAAATCCGTACCTTTGATGGAAATTTGATTCATGTTTCATACTATATAGTTGTGGATATCCATTGATGTCCATCCAAACCGTGTAAGAACCTGCTGAAGGATCATCATTACTTTTCCATGATGTCAAGTTCCTCGTTATGTTGGTAGCACGGTCCACCCCAAGTTTCATTCCTGGTAGCAATGTGTTTCCAGGATAGTCAAAGCTTTGCCAAGTAATGTTACCACTGATTTCATCTCTGATAACAAGGTTTCCAGTATCTAAAAGCTGTGCCACCGGATTAATATTTGTGAATGGTTTGGATGATTGGGATGACCAAACTGGATTATTGCTAACACTAAGAAGCTGTAAAGTTCCGTCATCAGTGACATTTAGTATAAACTTTTCTGTTAGCAACCCATACAACTGTACCGGTTGATATCTTCTTGTACCATATTCCCACGTATCGTAAACTTGAATTAGCGGGGCTGAAGAACCCAAGCTTAAAGATTTCACCTGCTGAAACGATGGTTTCACCACCTTTGAGGGTCTGATTTGAAAATAAGGTGTCAACTGCACTGCTACTAGTTGTCAGGACAAAGAGTAGAGTACAGCAGTAAAACAAAATCTTGTTGAGATGTTCCATTAATCTATTCGTGGGTTCACAGTTGATATTTACACTTGTAACCATATTAAGCTGTTATGACTGTTTCAAATCTATAAAGTCTCGAGTCAATCTGCGGGCATTAGACTTTTCTAAGCCATGCATTTCCAACTGATGTTTGTGTTATTTGGACCATACAAATCAATCCAATTATAGAAGACTTGATGACTTTTCTAGCTGTCAATGTGGATTATGGAAGATATTTTTATTCTTTTTGCAATCATATTGTGTTTTACAAGTTGATGAGGTCAAAACAGAACAAAGGAAACCAATTACTTAAGGGGGGCGTTTGGCTAAGCTTATGAATTGGGCTTATGCTTATGTTATATAAGCCGCTTATGGCTTATATATCATAAGCTCATAAGCTCTTGTTAAGTGTTTGGTTTAGCTTATATAAATTAATAAGGTGAAATGACAAAAAAATACATAAAAATAAAATTGGTGTAATTATTAAATGAGGGTATAAAAGTCTTTTTATATAATATTCTTATATAAGTCCACCCCTCCTTATATAAGCCACAAAGTTTGGGCTTACCAAAACCCCCTTATATAAGCTCATAAGCCCAGTCATATAAGCTTAGCCAAACACTTAGTTTCGACTTATTTAGCAGATATAAGCTAATAAGCTCATAAGCCCATCAACTAAAATTATCGTAATAATTTATTCTTTTTGCAATCACATTGCCCATTACCTGTTTGTTAAAAGTTCTCACCGAAGTATCTTAATGTAGTCTATGATTACAGTAAACTGACTAAACTTTCCAAATTTTTATCATGTTCGTTAAAAGGTTTTTGCTCAAGGAAGGAACCGCATTATATATATTTTCAGGCATCAAACATACCACTGAGTGGTGTTCTCGTGAGGTCCAAAGACACTCGTTTTGTTGGATATCAAGTCGTGATAAAGTGAACGCAAACTGGACCTGTGGGTTGCGAATCCGTTTATCTCTTGCGTCCCTAATCGTGCTCTCCGCTAACGGGTGCGTGTTTTTCTTTTTAGTTGTATCCATATAGCTTCTTGCTAAAGGATTTTTGTGATCCATAAAATATTTGCTGCTTCAAAAAAAAAAGAAGGTTTTTGCGTTAATCATACTGAGCATCTTACGCAATAAATATTATACCACACCTCGGTGTTTTAATGCAAATTTGGTTACTTGGTCATGGGTTATGTTACCATATATTATGCATCTTTATTTACTGTTGAGCATGAAGGTTATCGCCACAATAAAAAAGGTTCTCTCCTTCGGTGTCACTGTCAATGCTGGCTGTGATGGTAGCATTGGGTCTGAGTCTATGCTTGTAATTAACAAGAGAAAGATGCCAACAAACATTGTAAATGATGAAGAAGCTTATGTGAGATGATACCAAGAAAAACTTGTGTTGTCCCATACTAGTTTTATATGTTAAAAATCTCAACAAGGCCACAAGTGTTTATTCCCTGAACGGCTAAACCAATCTAAACTTAGTTTCCTGCTTGAAGTCAAATCGCAAACTCTACTTCTTAATTTCCATTGGCATGGATGGTTCTCTAGTTGCATCGACGTCATCCTCTTCTTCCTCTACTACTGCACTAACTGGAAGATGGACGTACGACGTCTTCTTAAGTTTTTGTGGTGGAGACACTCGAAAAAAGTTTGTAGATCATCTTTATTCAGCTCTAGATCGGGCAGGAATATACACATTTAAGGATGACAAGAAGCTCCTGAGAGGAAAATCCATCTCCCCTGAACTAACTAAAGCAATTGAGGAGTCGATGGTTGCGGTGGTCATCTTCTCCAAAAAATATTCAAACTCGTATTGGTGTTTGGATGAACTTGTGAAGATCATGCATTTGAACACCATGAGGTGAGATTTACGGATAATATGGAGAAAGTGAAGAGGTGGAGGGAAGCTTTAGTGAATGCAGCAAGCTTATCTGGATGGGATGTATCCAGAACGGCCAATGGGTTAGCTAATTTTTCGTTATCATAGTTTAAATAATGAGTGTCAACATGTTTATAATGGGGGAGCTAAGGTGCTCTGTTCCCCTATTTAGTGGCGTTCATAAACATACAAACCAACATCATAATTAAAAGGGTGTTTGTTTCGGCTTATATGTGGGCTTATGAGCTTATTTGATTTCGGCTTGTATAACATAAGCCTTAATTTTCTGGCTTATTACGATATGATTAACTCATAATGAACTTATATAAGCCGTAAAGTTTCAAAATAATAAGCCACAAAAACCGAGCTTATGAAACATAAGCCTAAAACCAAATAAGCCATAAACCCGCTATATAAGCCGAAACACATAATCCTTAGCTGCATTTCTGTTTCACCCATGGCCCAACCCATGATTTAGGAAAACTGATACGAATGACTTGTTTCTAATGAAATGGATCACAATGTCTATTAGTTCAAAGTATGATTAAGCAACATATGATCAAATAGTAAAGAATGAAATCATTATGTTAATAGCAAGTAGCAAAGGAGATGAGGTACCTATTTTTCACATTGATAAAATGATGTAGTGAATATAAAGGAACACACGAATTGACGTAATTAAAAAAAGAAGAGATACCAACCTGATGTAGACTAATAACAAGATAACTGGTATGTGCTTAATTACACATACCTTTTACCTTTAAAAACAAGCTAAAATAACCAAAAACGGACTCAAAATGCCAAATATATGCTTGTTTTGCTAATTGTGTTGTGCAGGAACGGATATCTCACAAAAAGACGAAAAACCAAGCAAAAAGCGACAAAACCGGACACGGGATGGAAAAGCTAAGTTACGATGGGTTGAATATCCTTGAGAAGAAAATGTTCCTGGAAATTGCTTGTTTCTTCAAAGGCTACGAAATACTTCATGTCACAAGAATTCTTGATAGTTTAGGTTTTGAAGCTGTAAGTGGAATAACCGTCATGATTGAAAAATCTCTTTTGACAATTGTTTACGGAAAGCTTCATATGCATGATCTTATTCAAGAGATGGGTCAGTATATTGTCAAGGAATGCTATCCAGATACCATGTTATGGGTTCCAGATGAAGTTGAGGAAGTAATGATGACAAACACTATGAGCCCTATTCTTAAATCTAATAAATCATTACAACCTATTTTTCTTTACGATTCCCGCCCAGTAAATAAAGAAAACAGTTTTTGCCCTTGCAAGCTAACTTTAATCTAATGGTTTATTTGCTTTGTATATTATTTGTTTAGCTCTGGAGACTAAACTGCCAAATCTGAGTCCATTTATATTCCGACTAAAGTGCCAAATAAAAGTCCTATAACCCACTGAAAGTGGACACGATACTTTTTTATTTATTTAGTTATGCTATTTTCAGAAAAATTTGTGAGGTGAATTATACTGGAAACATAGAATTGCATGATTCTCTATGTAGTTCTTGATGGCTACCTCTTATACAACAATGTCACTAAATTTTTATATTTCATAAAATGTTTTTTTATTAATCTCTGCTCAAAAAAACCTTTAATTCTATTCCCAATGATAAGAGCTGTTTGGATAATAGTTGATGGCACGTGAGGTGCACGTGACTAGTTTTATAACTAGGTACGTGAGGTGCACGTGGAATCTTCCACAACTGATTCAAACAGATTTTATCGCCCATTCCCAGTTTATATACAAATTAAAACCAGTTCATTCTTTCATTTCGCTTGATTGTTGTAAACATTTCTTCTCCTGTTCTCATTCCTTATATCATTGTAACAAATCCATAATTGATATTCAGTTCGATAATCCTGATTCTTAATGCTTGAATATCCTACTTAGTAGCCTCAGGTGTCGTAAAACACGTAACACCATATTTTGGGTTCCAACACAGCAAACACCAACACCAACAACCACTCCTCTAATCATACCACCAAATAACACCACTACCACTTTATTTTCATAAACCCCAAACAATTATTTCATGTATTTTAACAAACAAACCATTTCAGTCAATAAAATTCCAAATACCATTACAATACTAAACAAAAAAAACATACCATTAAAAAAAAAATATCCGAAATAAAAAAAAAAAGCCCCGGCGACTAATCTTCTTCCGATGCTATCTTCAACATCCCACCCAATATGGTTCATAAGGATTGTAGGAGACTAGTATGCGTAACTTTTCCTCTTAATTCTTTTGGCTTTAACACGTTAGGTTCACTCGAAGTCGATCCACCCTGTTGCAAAGCCCTTGCAGATAGAATACACATGTTTCAATCAACAACCGACATATTATATCTTCTAAAATCAATTATATGCAATTGATGATACCAGCATACCTGATTCTACTTAATGTGTTGACTTCGTATGCACGGTGCTGTTGTTGAATAAGTCCCCACCGTCCTTGAGAACATCCGAAAGCCCCGTCGAGGGGTGTTTAGTAACTTATTACAATATTCATCCAACGCGTCGTGTGCTGCCGATGTCATTTGGCGTATGGGAGCTGTGCACATCATAAGACACTAATACTCATTCGTCCGTACAACGAGTCTGAGAATGTTAAGAAATAAAAATGTTGTGGGAGAGGATTCAGCCCCGATAACTTGAATGCCATTGACAAATTTTTAGAAAAAGTTTTACGGCTCATAAACGCAATCTTCTCCTCTAAAAAAGTATAACTGATACTTCAAGTGATCATCAAAATAGATCAGCACGTAGACGTCTTCGGCAATCTTCAACGTCACGGAAGATCGGGGTACGGGTCAATCGTGGTTGAGCTTCATGTTTATTACCATTCGTGATACTCGACAACCAGCTTTTGTAAATAGAATTGCTCGTATTTTTACTTCATCGTAGATCAAAAACTTATCGACCATTTGTGAGTTTTGATACATTGAAAAAAGTTTGTAATGTTTTTTGTTGAAAAATAGTGTTTATATTTGTGAGAAAATAATATATGATGTAGTGAAGTATTTAATAATGATTTGGGGGGGGGGGGGGGGGAGGTGGGGGGGGGGGGGGGGGGGGGGGGGGGGGGGGGGGTGGGGGGGGGGGGGGGGGGGGGGGGGGGGGCGGGGGGGGGGGGGGGGGGGGGGTTGGAGAATTTAAAAAAAAAAAAATAGCCGTTAGGGGTGTTTTGTAAATTTGTAATTTTTGTTTTTTTTTAATAAAACTAGTCGTTAGGGGGTGTTTTGTAACTTTTAAAAAATAAAGGGGGGAGGGGGGAATTAAAAACATTTATATAACCGTTTGGGGGTGGAAATGAATTTTTTTTTAAATTTACCCCAACCCCGAGCCCAACGCCGGGGTGCGGTGTAGTAACGCCGGCCAACGCCGTTGCCGGCGTTACTACACCGAGAGCTCTTAGTTGTAATCCATTAACGGATCTTAAGTGAACCCTAGTAGTGTGTATCACCCAAATATACATCTAGTTAATTTTTCTGAACTACTACTTCAATGATTTGTTGTAGCGACTAGAGAATGTTGAGGCCATAGAGCACGAACATTACAGTAGGTCTATGACCTGTTATGATGTAGATGTCTTTAAGAGCATGAAGAAACTGAGACTACTTATTCTTAAAAGGAGATTCACTTCAAGTGAACCTAGATGTTTCCCTAAACAGTTAAGGTGGCTTCAGTGGTCTTAAGTACCCGTTTGAATCTCTGACACTAACAAGAAGTTTGGCCAAGCTTGTTGGATTTGAAATGCTGTTCAGTGGCATGAAACAACTACAAATAGAGGAAGAGGTACCTTTTTTAAATCTAATTATCTCATGTATAATTCTTACCTTAAGCTCCGTAGCAACTATCATTTAAATATGTTTTTGTGTGTGTGTGTGTGTGTGTGTGTGTGTCAAGTCATCCTCTGCAACATCAAATACATGGATCTTCGTCACTCATATACGATAACAAGTTTTCCAGATGTGACAGCGGTACCAAATCTGGAGAGCTTAATTTTGTCAGATTGTGGGCTGGTGGAGGTTCACCAATCTGTGTTGCTCCACGATAGGATTAAACACTTAGACCTTAGTTATTGTTACAAGCTTAAGATCCTCCCACCCTCTATCCAGATGAGATCTCTTCAGACTCTGCTTCTAAATACCTGTTTGAGCTTGAAAGATTTCCAGAAGTCACGAGGGAGATGAGGATGCTGTTGCTCTTAGATATGAATGGCTGTGACTCAATACGGGCACTACCAACATCAATCCAACTTTTGACTGGCCTTGTCATTTTAAAAATAGATAAACATAGTCAAACCACCATATGCCGAAAAAATAACTTTTGTTTTCAGGGTTCCACACACTTACGTTGTTTGAGGATACTGGGTTTTAAAAATAATAATGTTGTAGAAGGCAACTACTTAACACGAAATATGCATAATGCATGGCCTTCATTGGAAGAGGTGGATCTAAGTCATAACTTTTTTACACGGCTACCTGCAAGCATTTCTCAGCTCTCTCGCCTCAAATACTTTGACCTGAGAAGCTGCTACAACTTAGAGGAACTGCGTGAGCTTCCATCACTTGTTCAGATTCTGAAGACAAATTTCTGCAAAAGATTGCAAAAGACTGACGATTTATCTAATAAGTATAAGTGGTTGTTTAAGATCTCATTCTTTTACAACCCTTTAGAGGACCGAGAGACTCAAAGCCACCTTGATAATTTGTTGATGAAATCTTTCGTCCAGGTATCTTCTTCGTCTTCTTTTCTGATAGACAACACCTATTTTGTACATTTATTTAATGATTATGTTTTGCTGATACAGAAATGTGCTGTTGTGAATCATCGATTAAGTATCGTAGTTCGTGGAACCAACGGTTTGGTAACGAGGTCAGAGTGAAGTTACCACATAATCAAATCAACAAAATGATAGGGTTGACCGTATGCTTTCGCTTTTTTGCAACATCAGGCACACAGAATAATTTTAGAATCAAATTCAAACGGTCAGGTGAAGAAAAATTGAGTATTAGGCCATCCGGTGCTGATGCTAGAGGGCTAACCCATGTGTGGATTGGATACATGTCAATCAATATTCTTAGAAATCTATGTCACGGTTCTGAATCGGAATACCTTATCATAACTTTTGAATATGATGGTAACATCCTGGAATGTGGAGTATGTGTGATATATGAAGATGATATTGACCCAATGACAGGAAGTGGATCAAGAATTAAAGATTACGATGAATTGAGGACGATTGAACGTGACAATGCAAGTAGTGAGAACTTGCAGCAGGGAAGATGGTCCACACCCACTTTTTCATTTGGTGATGAAAAAACTGGAGACCAAAACACTGTCAAAGTATTCTTCTGAGGTTGCCACACATACCTATCTCTAGTATGCAGGATTAAGATGGCTCATTCAGTCATTGGCATGGGATCTAGGCATCTCTATTCGATGAAATGCTCCAAACGAAGCTAAGGGATGGGTAGCTAGTTGGCTGTGGACGAGTCTTTGTCGCTTAGACCGCAAAAATGTAAAGTCTTACAAAGAAGATTGATGTATAAATCCTTATCCAATTTATTCTTCTTCTTAAGAAAAAGACTAGTACTCAAAAGTTTGATCATTGATTCCAAAGAGCTGCAAAATTAAATATCACTCATCGATAGTAACTCAACAATAAGGTGATGAAAAGTAGGGGTGTTCATCGGTTCAGTTTGTGGGTTAAAACCAAACTAAACCAATTATAGAACTAATAAAACCAAATCATACACCAAATTAAAATTCTTTTTGATTTCGTTTAAAATCAAAAAATCCAAATTCATGCTCACATAGAAATATAATCTAGAATCATAAATAAAAAACTAAAAGTTCAAGTATAATTAAAACGTCAAAAGATTTAAAAAAGTACTCAAGTAAATCAACAAACATAAGTTTATGAAACCAAAAGGTTTCACAACTTAAGGGGAGTATATATGAAAGCAAAACAAGATAAAAAATCCTTCGACATAAGTATTTAGAAGTCTTAATAGCTTAAATATTTCAACTTCAAGCATCTTAAACCTAATTAAATATCATGATTGTAAGTTAGGATAAGATAGAAACTATGTATCAAAGTGAAATTCGATTTTTCGGTTAGGTTTGATTGTATTTTTATCAAACCATAAACTAAACAACACTAATTAAATATTTTGGTTCGGTTCCAAACCAAACCATACGACAACTAAAAATTTATGTTCGATTTATCCGATTTCGCGGTAGTTTGTTCGGTGTCAAACTAAACAATGAACAACCACCCCTAATAAAAGTTATGTACACTACATATAATGTATTTACAAGCTTTTCTTGAAAATTGAATCTATCAAAGGAAAGTATTGAATTAGTAAAATACAAAGGTTGGCTTCATTTGAAACTTAATTATATATATATCCTATATTTCGGTTAAAACGCTGCCGTTTTAACCACATTCGCTACAGTAGTATTTAAGTGGGCTTATTTTGATCTGATAGCCTTGGCCCAGACCCAGTCCAAGTGACGATGTATATAAATGAGGCTGTATACACATTGCACATTCGTGTTTACCTTCTATAGAAAAAAAAAACACATAAGCCCATATAAAAAAACAAACAATTAAACATGAGACCGAAAAAATAAACCCGCACAAATAAAAATTAGAAAAGAATAAAAATAAAATTTTAACGCAAAAATTAACCCGCACTGTTAAACATGAGACCAAAAAAATAAACCCGCACAAAATACAATAAAAAAACGCCCTGCAGTAACGCGCGATTCTCATTTAAAGCCTATATTCCCATAAAATTATATTTTAAAAAAAAAACCCCGTATAGCAAAAAAAAAGAAACCTTTAAACATAAGCTCATATAAGAAAAAAAAACAAACTATTAAACATTCGGTTAAAACGCTGCCGTTTTAACCACATTCGCTACAGTAGTATTTAAGTGGGCTTATTTTGATCTGATAGCCTTGGCCCAGACCCAGTCCAAGTGACGATGTATATAAATGAGGCTGTATACACATTGCACATTCGTGTTTACCTTCTAGAGAAAAAAAAAACACATAAGCCCATATAAAAAAACAAACTATTAAACATGAGACCGAAAAAATAAACCCGCACAAATAAAAATTAGAAAAGAATAAAAATAAAATTTTAACGCAAAAATTAACCCGCACTATTAAACATGAGACCAAAAAAATAAACCCGCACAAAATACAATAAAAAAACGCCCTGCAGTAACGCGCGATTCTCATTTAAAGCCCA